>LKNJ01000810.1:126952-195662 GCA_002120245.1 Maccullochella peelii
GGGAGTTGAAAGTCCGTGTTGCCCAGCGACAGCCCCAAAACATCACTGCTCTAGAGGAGATCTGCATGGAGGAATGGGCCAAAATACCAGCAACAGTGTGTGAAAACCTTGTGAAGACTTACAGAAAACGTTTGACCTCTGTCATTGCCAACAAAGGGTATATAACAAAGTACTGAGATGAACTTTTGTTATTGATTTATACTTATTTTCCACCATAATTTGCAAATAAGTTCTTTAAAAATCCTACAATGTGATTGTCTGGATTTTTTTTTTCTCATTTTGTCTCTCACAGTTGAGGTATACCTATGATGAAAATTGGAGACCTCCCTCATCTTTTAAGTGGGAGAACTTGCACAATTGGTGGCTGACTAAATACTTTTTTGCCCCACTGTATACCAGTGGCCCCTCCCACTTTGGATCTCTACTGGGGAAGTAGTGAACAAGGCAGCAAGGCAGCCTAAGCACATTACAGTGATCAAAGTCAAATACATTGCTTCTTNAAAGTCCGTGTAGCCCAGCGACAGCCCCAAAACATCACTGCTCTAGAGGAGATCTGCATGGAGGAATGGGCCAAAATACCAGCAACAGTGTGTGAAAACCTTGTGAAGACTTACAGAAAACGTTTGACCTCTGTCATTGCCAACAAAGGGTATATAACAAAGTACTGAGATGAACTGTTGTTATTGACCAAATACGTATTTTCCACCATAATTTGCAAATAAATTCTTTAAGAATCCTACAATGTGATTTTCTGGATTTTTTTGTTTCTCATTTTGTCTCTCATAGTTGAGGTATACCTATGATAAAAATTGGAGACCTCTCTCATCTTTTAAGTGGGAGAACTTGCACAATTGGTGGCTGACTAAATACTTTTTTGCCCCACTGTATACCAGTGGCCCCTCCCACTTTGGATCTCTACTGGGGAAGTAGTGAACAAGGCAGCAAGGCAGCCTAAGCACATTACAGTGATCAAAGTCAAATACATTGCTTCTTTGTGGCTTCAAATCCATCATTTTGCCTATGTGAACATGCCAGATTTAATTTCATGGGAAGTACGCTGCCATCTGCTGCAATTGTGAAAGAACATTTTTTTGTTATTTGCCTTTTCCTCTTTCTTCCTCTCACTCTCTTGTTTCTCAACCCTCCCATGGCCCCACATAGCCTTCACCCCCACACACACATCTCCTCCCATCCACCTGAGCCTGCTAGGTGTATGTAGACACTTGGTTCAGGCACCAGCCATGTTTTTTTTTTTTTTTTTGAAATGCAGCGTCGGTGAAGATACTCACGCCCACGGTTCCAAAAAAGAGGGCAATTAGAGCGCTTCTGTGTGTGTAACCATGCACACATGGTTCCTGAGTGTAGACACACATACAGGCACACATTAAGCACATACACACTCACACAGCAGATGGCTTGGAGAAGATGCCAGCAACTTACTGCACCGCTCAGCCCAGCAGACAGTATTACCACAGTGTGTGTGGATGAAAAAGGAAACAATCCAAAGAACACAAAAAAATCAAATTGGCGAGAATTATTGTTAAATAATGTTTGTATCTGTGTGTCCGCGATCATGTTATGTCAGGATACCCTATCCCTGGTGTCTGTGTGTGTGTCTGACTAAAACAACAACCGGACCAGGAGGAGCTGAAGCACAAAACACACGTGAAAACATGCATTGACTCCCTGGAGGGCGTATTTACGGCAGTAATGAACAGCAGATCTGCCATGCTGAAAGGACAGAAGCAGGCAATTACAGCTGAACGTCCTTCCAGGTTGTGGCCCGGGGAGAGAGATAGATAGAGAAAGAGAGAGAAAGAGAGGGAGAGAAAGAGTGTATGTGTGTCTCAGTGGGAGGCTAGAGGACTACAGGACAGGGACAGTGAGACCCATCTGCTGCTGGTTGTGACCAATCTGCTCTCTCTCTTACATACACACACACACTCTCTCTAAAGCAGTAAATCACCAGGAAGAGGTCAACGTTAACTACACCATTGTATATGTGTGTGTGTGTGTGTGTGTGTGTGTGTGTGTTCTGACCTTCTCTTGCCAGTGGAGAATGCCAATAATGACGAGGATGAAGACGCACACGCCGATGAGTGCGATGGCCGTCAGCAACACGCTATTGCTTGGTGTCAGGTACAACTTAGCGCTCCAACTACACAGAGAGAGAGAGAGAGAGAGAGTGTGTGAAAAGGGTTAGGGTAACAAGCGGAAACAATGTAATTACCAAATGGTACACATTAGCAGGTCCTAATTAAGTTAAAATAACTAAGGCAACTTATTTCCAAGAACCTTTATGTATTTCCAGCAACCCAAACACTTTGATATATTAAATAGCCTGACATCAATTCACAAATGTGTATTTGTCTGGAACCTCTCAGTTAATTTTAGATTTCCTGGGGGAGTTATCAACGGGCGGAGACCAAAATGCCTCTGGACGCAACTGGATAGACCTACAGCCAATCAGAGCAACGAAACGTGTGACGTAGCGCTGAGCAAATCCTGTCAGAAGTACGGCAAACTCAACAAGAGCTTTAAGTGCAGTTGTTTGTTCTTCTTTTAGAGAAAATATACCGTCCAGTTCCTTTAATACTGACGCAATAGTGGATTCAGAACTGTCCACATCAGCGGAGGCCATCTTGGTTGTTTACGAAAATGCCTCGACAGCACTCCTCTGTACAGTCCTTGTATCAAACCAGCCCCATATTAGATAAACGGTTGTGATCTGCCAGAGCAAATAAAACATGAGCTTGTACATTTATCTGGTTCCCAGGCTATATATTAAATGTATCACCTCACAGTCTCTTGGCTTAGACTACATGTGAGAAGAATACCAAGACACCTGGTTTTTCTGGTTGGATTTTATTTGTGTCTGTGCTGGCATGTCTGGGAAGCCTGGCGAGTACTTAAGTGTTATGTGACTATATAGATGAGGGTGCGTGTGAGTGTGTGTGTTGAATAGCCATCTGGAGCTCCTCCTGGGGTTTGAGCTACATGTGAATGACGCCATGATAACATGAGACGACATGCTGCGAGGTGACAGACACTATCTGTATCGAGTTGAGGCAACATTAACCTGAATATGTCAGTAAACGGCATCAGATGAGGTGGTTAAAGCGTTGAATGGTATCCATAGCAACCAGCGTCAATTGGTCTCCCAGAAAATTACAAAGTTCTGAACAAGGAAAACAGACAATTATGACAATCTATACTGTATCATATCTACGAGTGTAAGGGTTTATGCACCTGCGAGGCCTATTGTGTGGGAAGGGGATGACGATGAGCTGAGAGTTGGGAATGATGGCGGTCCACTCCTGCTTCCTTATGTCCTGGAAAGATACAGAAAACACATGAACTGGGTATGATAATACATTACGGTAACAATATATGCAACACATGCAGATTTCCATAGATACACACACAGAGACATACACACACTTAGAATATGTATGTTAAGTCCTCTGGGACAGAATAATAGGGTCCCATGGTTTTGCTTAGCTACTGTGGAGTGGCTATTTTAAGCTGTGTTTAACAACACAAGACAACCTGCTACTTGAAATAAATTACTATAACTGTGAGGAGCAACACAGATTTCCTAGCCTGTGTATGTCTGTGTGCATATGGGTGTGTATATTTGTATGTGTGATTAAGTATTTCTGTGGCTGTGTGTGAGAGAGTTCAGCCATTGGCAGAACAAGTCATAACCTATAGCTGTGGTTCAATTCGCGTTCTTCCGTACTTACACTTGTTATATTGAGTGCATAAGTACGTTCACACTGACAATTGCAACAACATTTGACCGCGATTGGTAATCGCGGTCAAATGTTGTTTATAGTTCTCCACCTGGTTGCAATTCGCAATATTCTTTATGTTTAGGTTGAGAAATCACTAGGACGTCACACAGACTGCAGTGAGTTTAAAAACATGTGCTGGCAGCACTGTGTTTGACAGCAGTATGACTTGAAGTTCAAGTTTCACTTTTAGTAGTTTGCCGCCTTAAGGCTCAACACCCAATGATGACTGTGTGTATATATTACCTCTGCATACAACAGTGCTTTGATTTTTGGTGAAGCCCAGCATCATCATCAGTTTCTGGCTTTTTCTGAGTTTTGCCTTGTCTTGATTTAGTCCCTGCTCAGGCATCCAAGGTTGTGCTCAGGCAAATTAGGGGTTAAGAGTTCAGAGATATAAATAGGGGAGGGGACATCATATTAATGATTTAAAAGCTGTAATCATGCTCGTCGCTGTGAGGAATTAACATTTCCAAGTCTACATTTGGCAGGATCTGGAAGTGCCTCTGCTCTTTAATTGTGGCTCTCCGCTCTTCATCAACTGAGAGGGAACACGTCTCGCAGCTATTTTGAATAAGCGTGCAACAACGGCACTGCTTTTTACATAACGAGCACATTTCTGCCGCCAGCCATTGTCGCTTAGCTCTTGGAAAGCGCTGCCGTCAGTGCGGCAACCGGCGGGGGAACAGAGCTGGAGACGAGTTAGCCTCCACCACTGCTGCCTGGGAGCAGATCCGATCTGACTGTTTGGAAGAGAAAAGTGTTCCCAAGTCTTCAGAGAGAAAGAGAGACACTCTGGTTCAAAGCCAGGGAAACTGGCACACTATGAGAGAGCGAGGGAGGCAGATCCAGAGATGGCGGGTGAGGGAGACCGAGAGAGTGACAAGTAGGGGACTGATTAGTGCAAACCACTTTGAGCAGCAAAGGGAATCCCCTGGGTGGAAGATAAGTGAACAGGAGGAGAGAGACTCAAAAAGAAAGACGGGGAGGGGGTGAATAAAAGCGAGCAATGATTGGACAGAAGATGGATATCCAAGTAGATTTTACAAAACCTCTCCTTCTGTGAAACAGCAGGCAGAAACTCTCATTGTGGAGGAGACAATTGTAAAGGGCACAGCAGGGGAGATAGTGAGAGAATGGAAGCAGGACAGATATAAAGACAGACAGAGAAAGACAACAAAAATGAGAGAGAGAGAGAGAGAGAGAGAGAGAGAGTCGACAAACGGGGAGATCCAAACCTGCCGACTGAGCAGGGTGGTGTAGCGGTCAGGATTTCTAAACCCTCTCCTCTTTCCTAAAGAGCTTTCCAAAGCTTCTCGTCCTCATTACAGGTAGATTTGATGGAGTTACTCCCTAGTCCCTCTGGGTAAAGGAAAATCTACTTTGCATAATGGGCCGCATCTTTAGGCATTCATTAATTCACTTTGTAAAAGGAATGGGCAAGGAGGAGGAAAAATGGGGGGGGGAGAAATCAAATTTCTTTGCACAGGAAAATGAGTGCGCAGAAAGGGGACAACAAAGCAGCTTGTTTAAGGTGTGTGTTCTTGGTGCACTACAGCCTTTGAAAAGCGGGACCGACCCATCTAAAATTCTAATCAGCTGCCCTATGAAGATCTTGGTTCCACATGGGGGGGGGGGCCTGTCGTGCCTAATATGCAGTGCGACAAGTGCAACGTGAGAGAGAGAGAGAGAAAACAGAGATGGAGATGAATCCGGAGAGGGGTAGAGAGCTGAACTGAAGAGCACTGACATTTGAAGTAGAGTAGTGTAGAAATGTGGCTGACGAATAGATTAAAAACATAAACCCAATCAATTATTTACTTTATGAATGTAACGCTGGCTTGTGGTATAACAGGAGGCACACATGGGCTGCATCCAGAGAGTCATTCATACATGCTCTACTCTCAGGGTTGTTAAACAAAGATGTGTTTGAAGCTCAAAGTAAAGATGGGGGATGGGGGTCTGTGTTGATATTCCTGTTCCATTGGGGAGCTCGCTTCGCTGCACCTTATCAATCCCGTTGGTCCTTCCATACATTATAAGCAGGATGCGGACTGGATCTGCCATAAAGTAACCGTCTGTTAGATATTTCAACTCCCAACCTCTCTTTAATCACTAGATGGGCAAGGGAAAAAAAGCTTCTTCTCACCTACATTTTACTGCTCAATCTCGCCTCTAGTGCCTCAGTATGCCGTCATATTTATCTTGCCAAAATTTGACTTTTTCTAATGATGAGGACTGCAAAATATGCTTCTTCAAAAGTGTCTATCACCTGAGAAAATACTTATCCTTATCCTCACTGAGCAGGATTTAGTTTTTAAAAAGGAGTCTTATTGTGAGAATTCATATAAGTAAAACTGTGAAAATCCTGCAACAAAAATAAACTACTCGCCTGTGTTTAAGATAATTAACAAGATCCATAAATACACAAGCAAACCAAAGACTTCCAGTAGAAAAGGAGAGAGAAGAGAGAATGAAGAACTGATTAGCATCCTGTAGGTCTTTTCTGTTTTAGGCTGATACATCTCAGTCAATCATTTCACAAATAAATAAAGGGGAAAGAAAAACAAAAACATTTCTGGACTACTGGTTTCTACCATACTCTTTTTATGTGCTTCCCTCGTTTGCAAACACTTTGAAGACATAATCATTTGACAACCTACATAAATACTGGTTAAATTTTGTGGCATTAGCTGCTGCTTGAATAAGAAAAAAACCCAACCCCAACCAAGCATTAAATGTTTTTGCAAGATTAGGGAGACACTGCTATTTCTGTTCGGCATTTCTAATGATAAGAAACTACGTGGAGGGAAATCCCTCTTCTGAATCTTCACCAAATGCCCTTCAAACACGTCTCACAATCCTCCAAAAAAACACGTTACATCTAGCCCCTTACGAAATAAAGCCTGAGCAGTAGGTGAATAACAACTATTTTGCTCTCTGCTTATGACTTTAAGAGTGCTTGAATTGCACTTAGCATAAATTAGTTCATCATTTGATATTTCTCTTGGAAAGTTTTCTGGTTGTTAACATAATGATCCTGAGGCTATTTTTTGCCCGTCTCTCACTCCCTTTTTTTCCTAGACTTATTGCATAGACATTAAATGTCTCAGCCACGCATGCCATACACTGTTATATTCAGGACAGGTTAGGGTGCTCAGAAATGACTCGATTAGCCACAGGAGTGGTATTATACATGTTCTAACATACTTTTTATGGAACAAGTATTTTGATGCAATTTGCACCCAGAGGGTTGAAGGGGTTTTAAATCTTTAACCTTCCCATATTTCCTCACCGTCTCTCCAGGCTGCCGGGGGATGCCAACGAAAAGGTGGTCCAGGAAGTTGGCGCTGCGTCCGAGGCCTAGCACAGTGTAGGGCAGCTGGAGGGAGGAGTGAGCCGACTGGCTCAACTGACCGGCTGCAGGAAGGGAAGGAGAGAAGAGACCATATTTAATGTCATACAATGCAGTTTATCTCAACACATAACCAATCAGGAAATATATAATAATCAGGATAACGAATGAGTTTTTAGTAAAATACCTCAGAAACTACTGAATAGATTGCCATGACATTTTGTAAAGAAATTTGTGGTGCCCAGAGGATGAATCCTAATATCCACCAGCAGTTTAAAGGTTTCACCTATCCAATGAAATATGTGTCCGTGCTAGTGTGGCAGTAGACTATTAGTCTTGTTTCGGAACTATTAGGTAATACATTTGTATTTTTTATTGCATTTTGGCACACAAAGGATTGTTGTGGTGCCAATACTTGCTCTTTTACTTTTTTTTCTTGTTCTCAACAAATCGGGAAAAACTGCCCTGTCATAGCCTCCTGTGCATCACTCATGGTGGTTCACAGGGACAACAAAACAAAAGAAATTAAAAAGGGTACAACACAAAAGTGGAACTTAATTATCTGCAATTAATACTTCTCTCAGGTATGAATACTATATGTTCATTTTAACCCCCAAGCCTGCTTGTGTCTGACCCAGTCACACCCAGTATTATATATATATATATATATTTATTTTTTTCTAATAATGCACATAGTTCAACAAATATCTCTGCCTCATATATATACTGTGTACAAGCCCATAAGCTTTGCAAATTTTCATTCATGACTTTCTGCTCAATACAACTGATTGAATTGTCAGCTGTGTATGTAAACATGACCCTCATTTGCTTTAGTGATCTCATGATAATGTAGCTGCAAAGGCAATACTTTCCCAAAGGAACCATTTAAGTTGTATGTAATATAATGTAATAAGCTCTAACCTAACCTATCATGACCATGACTGTCAGTGATGAGACTGAAATGTAGGAACTTAACATAATGAGAGGGAGGAGGAAGCAACATACAACATGAGCAATTGAGCCAGAGGGACTGCAGCGTGAGACCTTGTATTCTGACATGAAGAAGCATCATAAAAGATACAAATCAGAGTGAGACACCTGAGGTCAGTCCAACACCTCCCTGTCTCCTCGCACAACCTTTCTCCTCCTCCTCCAGCCTGAAATCTCTCTCTCCTTACTTACTATTCTCATCCAACCCTTAAGTCTCTTGTTTCCTCCTCTCTGGTCATCTCTCTCTCCTCTCCTGCAAAACATCACTGCAATTTGGCCTTACTTATTTCGCTTCCCCCTTCTTCTCCTCCCTCCTGCTCCTCTTCCCCTCTCTCTCCCTGTATCTCGCCCACGCCACCCAGCTCTGCCAAGTGCAGCCGACATAAATCAACCTCTATGTGGTAAACAAAGAGAGGGAAGGAGAGAGAGAGGGGTGGAAGAAGAGAGAGTGAAAGCCTCGAGGCAGCCAGTGATCAGAACTAATGTGGATGGACTGCGTATTGCAGGCCAAGAGGAGCACAACAGCTTTGCTTCTCTCTTTATTTTTTTTTAAATCTATGCCTAGCCTCAGTTGAGTTAAAAAAAGAGATTTGTCCAGTTCATTTCTGGCCACCTCAGCTGAACCTGGGTCAGGCCAGTCCAGCTCACTGCGGCTCAATATTTCTCTTCTTTTATGTTCTTTCATATTACACAAATAAAGCTCCCATTTTATCTTGGGAACATCGCATATAGAGGTAAAAATTTATCAACCAGTGTGTGAAAATGAGTAATTAACTTAAAACACCAGCTACTGTATGGAGTAATGCAATAAAAGCCCATCCATGATGCTGTTATGTACATGCTTTGGCTCTAGTCGTCTGAATGCTGAATAGACCCATCGACTTTTGCCACCTTCTCCCAAAGAAAGCTTTTCATCAGTCGTCTCTCTTTATCTCTATAAATTGACCTTGCTTGCTATCGCTCTGTGAATTCTATTTTCCTAGATTTTTAGTGCTGTGTTGTGGTGTTATGAAGAGGCAGCATAATTGTCTTAATCACACACAGCCGATAGCGAAAGAGAGTGGGAGAGAGTCAGAAATATTGGCTGGTTCCAGGAAGAGCTGGACAGAGAGTGGACATTGACTTGTTCAGGGTAGTACAAAGCCCTGGCTTCTAACAGGCATTGAAGATGAATCCTGGTGTGTCTGACATTTACTGAGAGGTGCATATATGTGTGTGTGTGTGTGTGTGTGTGTGTGTGTGTGTGTGTGTGTGTGTGTGTGTGTGTGTGTGAGTGAGTGAGTGAGTGGTGGAAGGAGAATTGTACCAGATCAGTAAAGTGGAAAGCTGTGTAATGCATGATTTTTAACAATAATCTAGTAAGTTACTGTTCAAAACAAAAGCAGTATATTATTATTATATATTATTATATTATAATATTGCAATAATATGCAATGCTAACTAATCTGACTGCTGTCCACTCATCATGGTTTGGTTTCTCAAATAACCACGCTGTCAAAAGCCAATATATCGTCTTTTACATTTTTAAAATATATTCCTTTAAAACCTTGATTCTAGGTCAGAGATATTAAATGACTATAATTTATTAAATATCATATCTGTAATGAAGACGTCTAATCAACTTTCACTTTTCCACCACATTTTGCCCACTGATAGATTAAGTGAGATCATTTTGGATCTGAGCTACGATGTCCCCAAGACCTGACTGAACTGATATTAGCGACTGACTGCTGTCATACCTTCACATAACTGCATCTAGGAGAAAACTTGAAAATTCTTGAGTTCAACACTTTATATGGTGCTCTATTCCAGTCTAATATGTTATATTGCCTGTATCACTTTACATAGAGTCCACATAAACCCTACTCATTATCAATCACAAATCACACAATTAAATAAGGTAACTGACAAATTAAGTAAAGAATGGATGCAAAAACATGAAACAGAGCCAAAACAAGCCTACTTAATGTAGCTTGTCTACCTATTACAACTGACCTTTAGACCCTCAGTACATGCAAAGAAAGCATGAAGGAAAACAGTGTAAGCAACTCTGAACCAAGTCACTCTGGGATCTTCACAGCTGAGCATGCGTGTAACATGGACAGTGACCTTGAAACAAAAAGACATGTAAGACAACAAGGAACATGACGCAGCGAGAAACTGGACTTGAAACTGGCTGATGTCCAGAAATTAGGGCAGCAACAAAACAAGCATTACATCTGGGTGTAAAGCTCTGCATTAAAACTAAAATGAAACAACCAAAACTCAAGCCTTCTTGCCAGTCCTCAGTTCTGTGCACAGCTACTGGATTTGACCAACTAAACCTACTGGCCAACAACCACCAGCAGTCATATGAGTGCTTTCAGTTTTAGTTTTTGCTGACCAATTCTGCAACAGCACCTGTCACCTACGAATACCCCAAATCCCCTTCGCCTACTCCTGTTTTTATTATGAACCATGAAGTGGCCTTTATGGTAATGCTGTTTCTTGTTGTTGATATCCACCAATCAAATGCCAGACAGCCTAACAGGGCACTGACTGCCCCACAGAAGAAAGAGCACGAGTGTCACTTTGAGATGGATCCAGCAGGGGCAGCCGTTTAAAATCAGTCCACTGCCACTCGGAGCTTCACACTGAACCCTGTCCATCGGGCTGCACAGAACGGGGTTTTTGAGGGATTGGACCTTTAAGGCAATCTTGGTTTGATGTTTTTGACAGACTGCTGCTCCCTGTCAGTAGGCAAGAGGTGGATGGCTTGCACTCGGCCACACAGCAGGATGGAGTGGGTCTGAGTGTGTGTGTGTTTGATGTTAGGATCAAGCTGGGTTACGTTGCAGGCAGGGAGCCTGGCTTAGCGTCTGCTAAGTGGCGTGTGTGTGTGCGTGTGTAGACTGGCTAGGAAATGTGGCCACGGCTGGAGCAAAGCCATTTCACAACATGGGGAGGCTGGCAAAGGGTATTATGCAGAGCGGTGTATTGGAGTGTCTGTATTGTGTCTGTGTTTTGTGTGTGTGTGTGTGTGTGTGCGCTTTAGTGTGTTTTTGTCCTATCTCCCTATGGCAGAGCCAGTGGAGGCCTTGGCAGGAAATGCCACCCTGTACACATGACTGACAGCCTACAATCCATCTCTTAGAAGACAAAGCGGATTCAAAGCAGCACAAGCAGCCGGCCTTGGCTTGTGTGTGTGAGAACGTCTGTGCGCACTTCACATTTTCACGAAGTTCTAAACACACACATAGACACTTATGTGGGCACAATATCACATTCAACGAGTTAGTGTTCCAAAGCCCAGCCAACAATACGGACAAGGGAACACATAGACAGACAATGAAAGTAAAGTTCTAAAGGTTATAGCCCGATTTGCGCTGAGAAAAAGGGAAGAAAAATAAAATATACAGAATGAAGTAGAAGAAGCTGCTCTTCTCTATCTGAGTATTTCATTTATTTCTATCAAATCCCAAAACTGTCCTTAGTGTTTCTGTCTCTAAGAAATATCGCCCCAAGTACTCCGATCTGCACAGTCTCTACCAGACTGAATTTGATCATTCACTTGCCCATTCAAAACTTGGACGGGTGGAATAACCAACAGATGACATGACTTTGAACCTTAGTTTATAACTGAAATAAGAAGTTGAAAATGCAACTAACTGCAGACCTACCAAGCTAATAGGTGAGGCCCGTTACTCATCTGATTAACAATGCACCATGGAGTAAAAACATTTCTAGCGTCTAGTGTTCTAAAATATAATTATGACCTTAAAATGTTGTGTTTAACTAGGTCTGGACTGCAGTTTCTGCAGGGGTCACCAAGCTAAATTTAAGACTTTAAGACCTTTTTAATACTACATAGAATGCAATTCAATTCCAATTTATATGATCCTGCTAGCTATTTATTATGGTTATTATGGAAAACCAGTAGAATTGAGCATCACATTTTTTCAGTAGTTTCCGGCAGTATAGAACAATAATTCCTAATGATATTATTAATTAAATGAATGTAACCCCTGAACCCGGAGAAGCAGCAGAAAATGGGTGAAAGCATGAACCTATTAAACATTATTAATTGATTTAAGGTAATTTCAGTTTTTGCTAAATCGACACTTGCCCATTATGAGATGATGAGCTTCCTAGCTATTGTAGCTAGCAGTAATGACAGTGTTTGCAATAGATCTGATGGTGCCGATTGAAACTCCACAAAACAGGATTGAACAGCCTCCAGCACGCACAATCCACCATCGCAACAATCCCACCCTTAGTTTATAGGTGTATAACGTCTCCCGAAAGATTTTATAAGTAACAATAGATCAAATATTTCAGACTTCTGTTTATTAAATGTAAGAGTCTTCAACACACTATAAAGATTGATTTTGAGGAGGCTGAATTCAATGCTTTATAAAACTTTTTAAGACCTGCAGATATCCTGGACCATAGAAAAAACATAACAAGGCAATAATAATACAAAAACAGATAGGTTAAAGATAGGTTCATTAGCCTCTACTCCATATTATCAATGTAAAGTGGCTAGCAGGGCTGGACTGGGACCAAAAAAAAAAAGTTGCTGCTGGCATTTTGGCCCAGACCGGCCCACCACAATCGATCACCCACCTCCGATCTTCGCGCTCCCCTGAACATGTATACTAACCAACCGTGCTTCTCCCTAAAAACACTAAAGCAGTTTAATGAGTATGAGTATGTCAGGTAAAGAAAAAAAGATGTACAAATACTAGCCCTGATGAAGTTTGTCTGATGTCTTTCACTCACACACTCTTGCATGCTAGTCACTGAGTACCTGGGCTGACATTCTGGGCTCAAACTAATTCAGAACACTGCATATGCACATTAAATTACTTTAGATGCAGCAGGGTGGAATCTGGATTTAGGATATGTTAATTCCATTTTACCTACAGTGGTTTGTAGTGCAAGTGTTCTTCATGCTTTTCTCTCAGTAGAATGCCAGATAGTGAGGGCAATGACAAGGATTTTGATACAAACTCTCCCCCTGATATTGAAGCGGACAAACTTTACTTCCTCGTGGGCAAAATGAAAAAAAAAAAAGTGAGAAACATTAGAGAGAAAGACAGACAGAGAGAGGACATGGATGTCTCTGGGGGAGCAACAACATGTTAATGTGTGTGTGTGTGTGTGTGTGTGTGTGTGTGTGTGTCCATCTGCCGAGGTCTTATGACACATATCCTCATGAAAAAGCTCGTCCTGTCTGGAGGTTTCACCACCTCTGGGCAGACATGCAGAGTGACAATGAGACATCTAGCATCACTCTGACACACAGTCAAGTGTGTGTGTGGTTTTTGAGACAATAAAATAAAAGCCAGTCAAATAAATAATAATAGAAGAGGAATCTAAACATAAAACATCTGTAAAACACAATTGTTAAAAGTGACAACATACTATCTGCAAATCCTTCTATAGGACAATAAGAAATATGCTAATGCTAACGTGATCCCACCAATTCATCAAGAAAGGAAATATGGACATAGTGCAGACACACACACACACTCTCTCTCTCACACACTCCCCAGGGCTTCGACACTGAAAGAAAAAAAAATGTTTTCAAAGAAATTCCTAGTGCCTGTCGCTATAGAAACCATTTGCTCCCCTGATGGCGATAAAAGGAGCAAATTGCAGAGATGGAGGGTGGAGCAATGAGGGATAGAAGTGCACAGGCACACAGCCCACCTCGCCTGGACAGCCCCCTTCAGTACCCATTCAATAGTGTCAAGATCTGGACATTTGATTTGTGAGGTAAAATGTGTGTACGTATGTGTATGTGAGAGTGGATGTGTATGTGTGTGTGGTGATATGCTCAAGGACCCAGGGGACTTTATAGTTGTTCTGTCCTTATCACCATGCAGCTTTATACTGCCTCTCAAACAGCACTGAAGCATGGCCAGATGACGACCGAAATTACACCGTATGTGTGTGTGTGTGTGTGTGTGTGTGAACAGACCTAAAGACAGCGATCATCACCCTAGTTAGCACTTACAAAAAACTAAATAGAAATAGCAGGCTCATTACAAATTGAGCTCTGAGATTTTCTGTCCTTAGTCCACGAAGTGTCTATTCAGTTTGGTCACGTTTTTTTTTCAAATTTATAAAAAGTTTTCATATTTATAATTTATATAAAAAGCAAATAAGCAATAGAAGATAATGAGAATAAAAGGAAAACAAAACAAGACAAGATAAAAACTAAATTAAATGTTCCAAATATGCAAGTTTCAAAAGTTTTAAATTTTTTTTTAAAAGAAGATACTGTAAGTTTTATTAAAGCACATTTAGAGCATAATGAGCTGCGCACTTGCTCATATAAGAGCATGACCTTGTCTTTGTGTATTTTCTTAGAGAATACAAGCATTTATAAATACTTCTATTCTAAAAAAAAAAAAACTTTGGTGAAAAGGCTCAGCCAAATGGAGCCAACAGTACAAATCAACAAAACAAGTAAGTTTTCAATACGGTGAGTTTCAATGCAATGCAGTGAAATTTGGAATGAAACCTGGATATTGCAAGACTGGCAGAAGGAGTAGAAACTTGATCGTAAGCAAAAAAAGTCAGTCTCAGCAAATGTTGCATGTATTGAAAATATTTTCTTCCATAAGTACAGGTACACTCATAGCCAAACGTCAATGATGTGGTGAAAAGGTGGCTTCATGAAGTTAAGCTTATCATGAGGCATTTAGGAAAAACTCTCATTTTCTCCATTACTACAGAAAAGCCTGTACCTGCCGTGCTGTTACACTGGTATATAATCATGAGTCCACAAACAAGGCTAAGAGTCTCCAAACATGCTAGCGGCTCTGTGAGGCACAGCATATTTTAGCTAAATGCTAACACTAGCATGGCAACATGCTCACAATGACAATGCTAATGTGCTGATGTTTAGGAGGTATAATGTTCGCCATCTTCGTTTAGTGTGTTAGCATGCTAACATTTGCTAATTAGAATTAAACACAAGGTACAGCGGAGGCTGATGGGAATGTCATTCGTTTTGCAGATATTTGGTCATAAACCAAAGTATGAAGTACAATTTTGTACACAATTTTGACCTGATGGTGGCGCTAGGAGAAAAGGCAGTGGATCAGCAAAGTTATTACAATTCATCCTGAGGGGACCATGAGTGTTTGTACCAAATTTCATGGCAATAGGTGTTGAGATATTTCAGCCTGGACCAAAATGGTGGACCGACAGACTGACATCCCTAGAGCATGCTGCTAGCGTGGCTAAACACGTGGTCAAACTAATGATGGCAGCCTCTGCATCCAACAAATGAACTGACGAGGATGAATCCTACAGTAACCTTAATGCTAGAGATACATATTATCTTTAGATTAGTTTTACTCTCTGTTATAAGGTACATCATACATTAAGACACATACAAGCATTTAATTCAGTTAAACCCAAGGATGTTTGGAGACTTAAATATCAACAGTCACCTGGCTGACAACAACGGCGACAAATTAAAAGTTAAACAGTCTCTTGACAATTTATCGTATCCATAAACTGGCTGCAGAGGAGAGAGATTACAGGGTGAGAAGAGAAAGAGTAAAGAGACAAATGAAAGAGGAGGGCTGGAGGAGGGAGGCAGAAGAGGAAAAAAAGATGAGCAAAGAGAGACAGAGGAGGGAGGTGAAGGAGTGAAAAACAGGGAAGAGAAAAAGCATGCTAAGCCTGATCAATAGTAATTTTCCATGTCAGCGTGGAGGGTTATCTCTCTGCTCATTTTTTTCCTTCCACTCCAATATTTCCTTCTCCTCTCCCCTCCTATGTTCTGATTTCTCCATGCTCATCTCCTCCCATCTCTTTCTTCTTTCTATCTTTCTTCCTGTAATTCTACTCTATGCTCTCTGCTCTATCCTCTGCACCCTCTCATTTTCTCCCCTAAACCTTTTCATTTTTCTCCTCCACCTACTCTCCTACCTTACTCTCATATCGTTGATTCTCCCTGTGTGTTCCGAGCCTATCTTCCAAATGCTGTGCAATAAAATGGTTTGATAATAGGGTAATACTCGCTGTTGACCTGGTGAGGTCTCTGAGAACAGGGGTATACTGTGGCCATAGATCAGTATGACGTCAAGTGCAATAGGCTGGCTTTTACGACGCTGCTTGAGGCATCAGCATGATGTAGCAAAAAGCAACATGAACACATGATTTTCCATTTGAATTTAGCAAGTTGTTTTGGATCCTCTAAATGTCTAAAAGGTTAAAATATGTTTGTGGATGAGCTGCTTCAGGTGAACATGTGTTTTTTAAATGCATGTACAATGAGTGTGTGTGTGTGTGTGTGTGTGAGCGAGCCATTGCTAATCACCTGAACTCATTAGCCTAATTGGACAGTCTGCAGAGAGCACCACATTGATCTGGGCCTGTTATGATTCTCCTCCCTATGAGCACGTACTCTTTTTCTCTGTCTGTCTCTCTCTGTCCTCCCTCTTCTCTCTCAAATTTCCTCCCTCTCTCTGTGCATAGTAATCTTTGGCACCATAGACACACTTGTCTCATCTGGACACAGCTAACTACGCCGGAGTTGTTACCATTCTTTCTTTATGCCTGTTAGCGTTACAACGTTATTCATTCGATTTCAATTTGCAGCTTGGTAGCACTAACAGCCAAATGTGCTGGGTTCAAAGAAGCTAATGTAATGACAGGGCTGGTGGCAGTGACAATAGCTTAATTTCCATCCAAGTATATTATGGGAGTTATTTATGGAACAGATGATGTATTGAATTAAAAAAACCTCAAATTGTGTATTTTGACAAAGCACACTTCATTCCACAAGAGAAAAAGACTGTAGGTATAAGCTCCTTGAAGGAAATCTGACAGTTAGAATAAGCAGTGTTTTATCTCACTGTGTAACTGACACATTATGAGAGGCTTTCAATACTATGAAAAGTTAGTTTATGAAATAACTGTCCTCCACAACTTCCCAAAAAAGCTGTACATACCGCTGATTATTGTTGTGATACTAATGCCATTATCCAGTAATTGAGAACATAAACAAAAACAGTTGTTTAGCATAAATGGTCATACCAGTTGGTTGGGGTCCAAGCAGCTGATGCAACTCATAACCACAGAAACACAGAGCCAATGCACTTTGTAAGTCTAGAGCACCACAGAACAGTGAAATATGTTTGCCTGGTGGACAAATTGGAAATGTATAGTGAAACTGGTGACATTTAACATTAGCTAAAGTCTTGTGGCAAACATTCTATGTACAAAACTACTTGTTTAAAGATAACTACTTATCAATATTCACACTCATTATCTTTTGATGCCTTTAATGCCCCACTAAACTGAAAAAAACAAGTCTTCACGGTATACTTAAAAAATCCAAGATAGTCAAAATCAGTGACCTTTCTTGTCTTGTTGTTTGTTGACTATAATCTTAATATAGCCACTGAAAGTTACATGAAACACTGTGATAGTCGTCTAAAGATAAATGGTCTTGGGTGGCCGCGTGTGAGCTGGAACTCAGAGAAACACAGTGCAGTGTTTTTCCTTCTCAGCGTCTCAGAGTGTCCAAAGTGGGAGAGGAATAAAAAGGTTGTTAATGAATAACTTCAACTATTTATCTCCTCCACCCCACCTGTCTCTCCCCCTCTCTCTCTCCAAGTCTCAGCAGGAGTTAGTTGATAATGAGGTGTGGTGTTGTCAGAATCACAGCCCATGCTCATCCATCCAACCTGCTTAGTAAGGGGCATGGCACACCACTGTCTGGTAAGCGTGCACACACACACACACACACACACACACACACACACACACACACACACACACACAAGGTCATATGGACACAGAGTACACACAGAATATGTACAAGCTTAGGAAAATATGTGGACACACTGTATGAATGCCCTACACACACACGCACACGCACACACACACACACACACACACACACAGAGAAAAGAGTTAGAGAGAAACCTTGTCAGTGTTGCTGTTGACCTTTACTTGTCAGATAAGAGGGTGGCATTATCACTGTAATATGTCTGTGTGTATATATACAGTGTGTAGCGTGTGTTAGCAGTGTCTCCCTCAGGTATCTTACCAGACTAAGACGACTCTACTTCTGCTCCTCTCTTCATCCAAACTCTCTCTTTATCTTCTCTCTCTTCTTCTCTTCATCCTACCAGCTCCTGATCTCCTCTGACCCACTTTTTTCCTCCATTCTTCTCTCACTCTCTTTCTCTACTTACATGCTGTTATTTCCATCCTACATCATTCGATCACTCTCCCTCTTTCTCTCCTTCCCTTCCTTCTCCCTCTTTTTCCACAGTAACTCAATTCATACACTGTGCCTTCTCAGCCCCTGTCTCTCAGCATATTATTATCTCTCCTTTCCTCTCCGCTCTCTCTCCCTTTCAGGAGGGTGAAGGGTAAGTGAAGATCGTGGGGCCCCAGTGGAGAGGCCCAGACATTGTGTGTGTGTATGTGTGTGTATGAGTGTGTCCCATCATTGCTCATCTCTGGCAGCCTCGCTGGCTGTTCCCCGAGCTACAAGCTACAGAATAAATACACTTTAAATCACCACACACACACACACACACACACACACACACACACACACACACACACACACACACACACCCACACCCACACAAACACACACCCACACCCAAAAGCAGCCTGCTCCCTGGCAGCACTTTGCTGCTGTTAAATGAGGGGTCTGGGGAGTTGTGCGGGCAAAGCCTTTGGCTACTCTCGCTCTCCTCCTCTCTCTGTGCACTCCTGTCAAACATACACTGGAAAAATTCGCCAAAGTTATGACGGGCTGACTGTAATGCACCAGGATATTCTAATGTTAAATAAATAGGATTCTGCATACCAAACCAGGAACATAAAGTACTGTCTGGGGATCCAGAGCCTTTTTCCAGAAAGAGATGTACTAGCGGACCGGACAAAGACCTTCTGCTCTTCACATGAACTAGACGGACTGACTGGATCCAGGAGAAAAATAGGACAGCTTTATTAAAATATTTTATTTGTGTGTGTGTGGAATTTGTGAGTTACAGGAAATATGGATGACCTGTTACAAAGTTCCCTGGGGACAATTGAACAAGGGGCTTCATAGCTAAATGATGAGTCTTCAGAGTATGCCCCATCCTGCTTCATTTCACCTCTTAGAATGCCTGGGAGGGATTTTACTATTTTTGTGACAAAAATTGGTTTAGCCAATCGCTATTCATTTGGTTTCCAGAGTTCCATATTCACTGTTAATGAAACAGTCAGTTTGGGGTTTATTCACATAACTGTAGCATGAATAGTGATCAACTATACTGATTGTCTGAATGCATTGTTGCCCCATCCCCCCTCACGTCCTGTACCATTTGCATAGATCATATCTAGCAGAATACAAAGAAGATTTAGATGCTGAATTGGAAACAGTCCAGTCGTGACATCACCCTGAGGGGCAGAGCAGAAAAGCTTGTTTAAAGTATGCCATGCCAATGTGTAGTGGTAGTGAAGAAGTGAGGAGTATCAAAACCATGTTTTAACAATACTTAAGTACTCTCCAACTGAAAAAACGGCCCGTGTATAGACAAATCATCTTGTCCTCCATAACACACAATATTTACTTCCACCTATACTATATGACCAAAAGTATGTGGACGCCTCTGTCTAAATACTTTTGTATAATTTTAGTCGGGGTTATTCTTCACGATTTGGGCTTGGCCTCTTAGTTCTACTTAAACCTGCGATAAGTAATTTTTTTGGCCACCTGGGGGCAGCAGCAACAAGTAGTGAACAAAAACATTGACATATGGTCTCCTTTTAAGTTGATATGGTATGATAAAACTGGTTAGCAAACAGTTGCTTATTTCCACATTCAGCAGTTATGGAGCAACATTATCACTGATTTGGAGTCGTGTTTCTGGCCACTTAGTGACTATTGGACTTTAATTCACCATCTTTTAGCTCTATTTTTGATCTCCACCAACTACAGAGGGAAATATCTGACTTTTAAATATACATGATCCACTACCAGATAGTTGCTAACTGTGTCTGTCTGCTGTTTGGTGCTGAGCAGGTAGTGTACGGTGGATTTTTACAGCTTTATTGCTGCAAAGCTTGACTCTATGAGATCAGTGAGTGAACCAAAACAGTAAAGTTGTGGGCTGACAGCTAAACATTGAGCTGAATATCACTATAAAGCGCCATAAAGCCGAAGGGAGCTGCAGTTTCAGTAATTCGGTAATTCTCTGTAGGTTCATTTGCATTCACTTTGTTATTTGATACATTGTTATTATAAAAATATCAATTATAGCCGCTTTAATGGAAAGCTAAACAGCAACTGCAACAGTATACAAAGATATTCTCGACAATAGTATGCTTCTAACTTTGTGGCAAAGTTTGGGGAAGGCCATTTTCTGTTTCAACAAGATAATGCCCCATGTGTAATGCAAGGTCCATAAACACCTTTGGGATGAATTGGAACGCAGACTGCGAGCCAGCCAACCTCTTGCTCCGGCCGGGCCACACCGCCAACCTGAGCAGCGCGTGACGGCTACCTTGCTGAACTGCTGCGGCTCCCATACGTGTGGTGTCCACACAACAGAGTGTTCCTGCTGCAGAGCTGCTGCTGCCAGCCCTGTCTTTCTACACTGAGTTTGCCTTTGATAATGGCCATCAATAATAGAATGTTTAATTTAATTTCATGATACATTTCATTTATATTTAGTTTAGACAGAAAAAGGTTAAGAGGCTTGTGCTCAATTGTAACTGGGGAGTTAAAAAAGTTTTTTTCCATTTTTTTTCATGTCTGTGACATATTCTACAGATATCAATATTGAACTGAAACTGAAGGGTGTAAAGTTGCTGGTTTGATGTAAAATGACTATCTGCAGATCATTTTAACTCTCTATTTTTGCTGCATGCGTCACGCAAAAAAAATAGGTGAGATGCCGAATCTCTAGATGAGCAGCGCTGCAGACGTGGGCTGTGTGGCTGCTCTAACCTGTTAATATGGCCGAAATGAAAAGCAAGAGGTTCTGCGATGCACACATGCTGCTCAGGTTGGCGGCGTGGCCCGGCCGTAATGCTCTGAATGGGTCCAATCTCTGCAGCCAGATTCAAAAATCGTGTTCAAAGCCTTCCCAGAAGAGTGGAGGCTGCATATTAATTCCCATGGTTTTGCAATAGGGTCAGTGTAATGTTCGAGTGTCCAAATACTTTTGGCCATGTAGGACTGCAAAGCCTTTACAGGATTAGAAGCAGGAAAAAAGGAAAAGTTTACAGGTGTAAAATAATTGCCTGCATAAATAACTGCCTTTTTAACTGCCGATGTTACAGGTAATTTTTCAGTTCAGACTGAAAATCAAAAACACACGAACATTACTGGATCTTTTTCTGGGTCTCACTTTAGTATGAGTTTAAAACTGTCACCGCCTCTATATCATTCTCCATCATCTCTGCGAGGGTGCAGGTGGTGATGGCCCTCCCCCTTCCTCCCTCTTCACTGTTTCACTCTAGGCCCATTTAACTGCATATTTTAAACCAGTGGAGTGTGTTAAGAGAGAATGAAAGTGTGAGTTTCGTCACGCTTTAAGACAACTATATACAGGAGGACAGCTAGTGTTAACATTTTGTCCACTCTGTGTTTTGGGCTTGGACACAGAGCTCCTAATTGAAAAGTGTGCAACCACTGGAAAAGCACTGTTTTTGTAGCCAGGAGCCTATAGCCGTCTAATGGTGGTGAAATAATGATGATGTTACACTGTGAGCCGTCTACTCATTCTTTAAATATGTATATACTCCAACTGTGCTAACAGATTAAAGAAGCAATGAAATCTGACAAAGTGGGATTATGGTGCACACAGGAACACACACAGACTAAATACAGTATATCCCAGACCCCAGGTTGTCAGTGCATCTTGTGCTCATCCAGCTCTGTGTACTTCCCACAATGTAACATCAACTAGGTTAACTGCAGCTAATAAGGCAAGGCACTGCTGTCCTCAATGTCTCGTCTTATCTTTCTATACATCTGTCTCTCTCTACCCATGTCTTTCTATCCTTTTTAGTCTGAAGTAGCAGGATAGGGTAGTGTTCATCAGCAACATGGTCGCAGACATTTCTCATCCTATGGAAACACACTGATCCTACAGGTTACAACATAACAATCAATAGAGACAGAGCGCAATTAAGTTCCGCCCACACCTGAGGTAAAAACAGTTCATTGCTCTCCATTGACTTTGTATTGCGTGAAGGTGCCTCCTTGTCACTCCGGTCTGCTAGCAAACAACAGAAACATGCCTAAAAGCTGCTGTGTGGTGGAATGCACCACCAACAGGGTAAAGAACCCAGAACTAAGTTAATATAATTTTGCATTTGCAGGTGTGTTAGGAGAGGGGTCATGCTCAGTATGGCTCCAGTGCATCATCAAGCCATCATTTCAGGCCCGCCCAAAAAATCCTGAACACAAACTGTTTGACGGTCTAACTCCACAATTCAGTACTACATAGTTCACAGTCAAACATAACACCAGTGCCATAATAAGAAATATTGTATCTTGTATTTAACACATATACACACACCACTTCTCCCTCCCACACAGAGACAGGTCTTCCAACATCCCTCCCATGCCACAAAGCAGAGACATAGAAACAGAAATAATAATTTACCTCATTAATCCACTGAGTAATGTTAGGGGGATCCTCATGATTCCACTTAGATGTAATGCATCTTTTGGCAGCAATTATAATGGGGTTTATAATGTGTTTAGAAACACATCTCCGAATTTCCTTTACACAGACTTTAAGGAAATACTAGTCATAATTTATAGTATGTGAGAAGGTGAATTGCGACCAAAACCTCCTACCTACGACGTGGTGCCTTGTATATTCCTAAAAGTACAGAACACAGCCAGATGTTGACAGGATTGATTAACAATAACAGAAGGGAGTAGCCCTTTGAGAATCCATTAAGTGGAGCTGTTTGAGATTGAAAATTCATGGAAAAAAAACTTGAAGTCAATGAGCAAGAGGAATTCACTTCCAGCAATCTTGAGTCTACATACGAGGATCTACACACGCTATCCTAACTAGTTCCATGCATAATCATCATCATCTCCTGTGAACTTTGCCAAAAGAAGTGAAAAATATAAAGAGGAACGGCACAAAACTTTACACAAGTCTTGTGTAGCGAAGGAATGGACGAAAGACATTTACCTTAAATGAGAAGAAAAAATGAGGATCTACAGCTTGTTGAGTGTTGCTTTGGCTGTGGAAGAAAAAACGGGGCCTCCAGTGTTTTGCAAGCCTTCACAGTGTTTTTCTGCAATAGCCTTGCAGAAACTATGAGAAAACTGTATCCCATAGACAGCGCCACTGCAGTAGCTCCAGGCTTAATATTTGATTCATAGTGCTGGTAAACATCAATTCATCTTTTAAAACTGAACCCT
The DNA here is from genome assembly GCA_002120245.1 of Maccullochella peelii. Taxonomy (NCBI): domain Eukaryota; kingdom Metazoa; phylum Chordata; class Actinopteri; order Centrarchiformes; family Percichthyidae; genus Maccullochella; species Maccullochella peelii. Next base: position 150,504 of record LKNJ01000810.1, read on the forward strand.
GACAAGCAATAGTTGAATAATAATATCACTGTAATAGCAATTTAGATATTTTACAGCATTTTACTAAATTACTAAAACATAATTCAGCATCTAACAAGCCCTATAATTACTTTCAAATGTAGATAGAATAAATGTGAACTAAGCACACACTCCAGAAGCACCAAGCACCATTACAGCCTTATCAAGTGGATTTATTCTCCCTTCAGTTACAGCAGTCTCTGGAAGGACCTTCTTTTTGCCTTTTCTTTAGCTGCCCTTTCTGCTTCAGCCTTTGTCTTCGATACATAGAGGCTATTTTCTCATTTATAGAAAACAAAAAGGCAAGAAAATATGTCCCTCTTCTTCTCATTTTCTGCTTTCTTAAAATCCTCCAAAACAAACCCTGTGGTGTACAGCCAGAATAAGGACAGCTGTCATTGTTAGGAGGTTAAGGTATTAATAAACCTGACGTGGATGTATAAAAGCTGAGGAAGTGACATTTTTGGCTCTTTCTCTGTTTGAAGTGGGAAAGAAATCCAAAAAAGAAAGTACTTACCTGAGGCGTTTTTCAGGTAGCCGTTGGCGTCCACTGTGGTATACATGACATAGGGACCTGGCTGATTAACACCGAAAGGCTGCAAAAACACACATGCAAACGCAAATTAAGAAACTGACAAATTTCAACATTTTGCAAGTATCTTTTCACATAAGCTGTCTGTCAGTGAGGGTGAAAGAGGACAGGGAGAAACAAGCAGGGAGGGGTGAAAGAGAGAAAGACAGACATATTGTAACCACAGTGACCTTGAGCGTTTTTTTTGTTTTATTTCCACTAGGTGACATGGCAAATGTCTGCCCTAGCTGGCTTGAATCTGACTGAGCATAAATGAGTGCGATGGCTGCGCGTTTATGTGGCTGTGTGGGCGGATACGGAAGGGCTGTCTTATCTCTTCATTACGAAAGGATGACAGCTAATGAAGAGATCTGCCGAGCCATCCTTTCGCTTTACATCAGCTAATCGCGAGCCTGTTACACACTGCAAACACATACACACTACTGCGAGGGAGACTTGGCCCTTTATGCTGTGACACTCAGCAATCGGGTGAGAGAGGAATAGAAATGAGGTCAAAAAAAAGAAAGAGAGAGAGAGAGAGAGCGAGAGAGAGAGAGCGAGAGAGAGAGAGATGCGAAAGCCACCGAGGAGCAGATTAGTGGGCTCAAAGAAAGACAGAGGAAGAGAGGTGTGACTAAGAAGAAGAGGAGCGGGAGAGTGAAATGAAAAGATAGAGGGGGTGATGGATGGGAGAGGAGAGGAGTAGAAACTGCCGCGAGCTCCACTCGTCTACTGCATTCATCATACCTTTCAGTTAGACAACAAGCGGGTGGAAGAGCAGACAGACAGAAAACCAAAACAACTCTAATACCAGCAGCCTCTTGTTGATGTCAAAGCTAATGTGTTTTGCAAAAGGCTTTCCACTGCTAAAATGTTGTATAAGGAGTGATGCTTGGTCAGATTTCTCTGTCCTACACACGATCATCCAACATAAGTTCTTTGGGTTAAATTAAGGGAGCTTAAAGCTAACTGCTCCATAAACTGATGGCTACATTTAATGCCAAAAGTGTATTATAGTTTAAGAGCTCATGGTATGTTTTCCATGCAAAACCATAAACCCCATTCAGACCAACAAAATGAGGCCGCTCACGTGTCTTAGGTCTATCTGTATGGGTCAATGCATGTCAGCCGACCCTCACGACCCTCCTCTTGCCTGGGTCCAGACCTTTGACCGAGGCAACCCCGACTCCACCGAGCTGACCAATTCTGGTCTGGCATCATGACATGAAACAGCGGTTTCTCGCTTAAAAAGCAATCAGTTCAATGAGCGCCAATCAGCACCACGGATGGGGCTAACACCATTGTCAAGCTGTTGTCAAGTGTTGTCAAGCTGTGGGCGGGAACCAAGGAGGAGCAATAACAACAATGGTGACCACTATAGACAAGATAGACACTGCAATATTTCTTCAAGCCGGCTGAAATCATTTTGATTAGATATTCCAAGTTAACTGTTTACATGGACGCAAATTAAAGTGATCCGATAGGATGAAACCGAAACCGATGTGCGTTTACATGGCCGAAGCATTTATTCAGAATATAAATCTTTTGACATGCACACAGTGGTTCCGCCCGCTGTGAAGTGTCCAATCTGCCGGAAATATAACAGAAGAAGTTTTAGCGTCTAATCTTCTAGAAACATAACAGAAGAAGAAGTAGTTTGAGCATCCAATCTGCCGGAAATAGAACATAAGAGGAAGAAGTTTTTTTTTCTGGCTTCATCTTTTCAAACACTTGTTTGAACAAGTTGTTTCGAGCCTTTCGACCATCGAGGCGTTCAACGATCCTTAAATCTTTTAGAAGTCTACAAAAAAGTTGTGTCAGCCACAGAGAGAGTTTAGTTTTGCTGCCACCATGTTTCAGCCCCTCCCAGAAACTTGTTCACGTCACCTAATGTTCCCCCCGCGAGGGGCAAACATGGGCAGAAAGAATAGATTTTTTCCAACCAGAGAGAAACGATCGGATTAAGGGTTTACATGGTTAATATTTTCTGATTGAACGCATTATCAAAGGTTTACACCACCCCTTTCAACCGGATTGAAAATCTGGCTAGATCGGGTCAGTCTCTTCCGATTGAGGTGGTTACATGAGGCATTTTTATTTTTTATTTTAAATATTTGATGGAATTCAGTGTAATTCTCAGGTTTATCAGTGAAATGTATGAACTACACTGTGGACTGGAGTCTCAGCTAACAGCAAGAAGCAGGAGACTCACAAAAGGGTCTAATGCTGGTCGATATGGCTCTTAGCTAATTTAAACTCTGGTTTCTTTACCCTTATGGAGGACATAGTAGCAGACTTAGCAAGGCTGTGTCTAAACCAACATTAGCACTGTAAGAAAAACGTAGGCCCCTAATTCATTTCAATGAGGCCGCTGTGCAAAGCGAGGGTGCTGACGTAGAGAGCTCCTGCAAAAACCTCCCAAAACAAACCAATAATACAGGATCATCTGACAAAACTGTTGAACCTACTCAACTTTTGATGCAACGCAAAGCAACGTCATTTGGTAACATGCAGTATTGTCCAATCAAATAAGTGCCAGGGCACATTCCTGGAAGATTACTTTGTAATGCCAATGGCGTATTTCTGCTGTTTACCTTGTGACTGTTGAGACGAAGGATGAAATAATTGCTGCTGTTGCTTAGAAAATATTCCCTCATTGTACTATATACTGCTGTACTACTACATCTTCTCACCAGAATCTAAAGCAACACCTCCCCATCAATATTTTTATGCAAAGCTGTTTTCGGTCTGAACAGCTGTTAAGGCAGTGTAATTACTTTGTCTGATCAGGAATTCAATAGCCTTCTACATGCTGATTTGATATTAGATTAGATGTCTTCTAAAGGAGTAATACAAAAGGCCATGTTTTGTTGTTACCTCTATTCATGTGTATTTTTTTAATTTGACTGTTCTGAGTTTGAACATGGTAGTATCTGCATCTTTTCAGTATGTATTGATGCTGTTTTCTTTCTTCCAAGTTTTTGTTATTGAAGCACATTCTAAAGCCACGAATGGAGCCCAAGGACAAGCTGGGACCACTGTGAAATGCCGAACTTAACATCCCACGAAGTTCGTATGTATCAAACTGATAAACACAGACATAAAGCTGTGGATACCTCATAAACCCGAGTGTGAGCAGAGGGTAAACTACGAATGGCTAGCTGTTATTATAAAATGAGTAGTACAAACCCAGTCTCAGTAGACTATCACAGCCAAAGTGTCCCTGAACAGCAACAAGCAACAAACCCTTACAATATATTTACTAAGGACAGGAGTTGGAAAACATTTATGGAATTTATTTGCCCTTGGATAAAAAAATTCTTACACTGATATTTTATTGGAAAATGCTAATCACAAGGAAGAGCAAGAGATACAGTACAGTAAGCAAGGGTTACTGACATTATGAATGACTGTTACTTGTCTCCATTAAGAAAAAAGAATACATTAGAAGAAAAATGATTAATAAAAAAGGACCACATGTACAGTTCTAATGCAACCCAATACATCTATTCTGCCATAAAGTCTACTTTTATTATGCCTATATTGTTCAGTTTATGTTGACCCTGTCATAGAGGTGTTAATTCAAGTATGTGTTTTATCCTAGAGGTCATAGTTATTCCCAACTCATGAGATTGTTTGGTCAAACTATTGTTTCCAAGGTCAAGAATAAGCTTTTATACTTAAAAAAAAAGAAAAAAAGAATGGAGGTTTGTTGGGTACGAACATCAGTCGGAAACATCGGAAATCAAGTGCTATTTTATTGCTGTTTTAGTGCTTTCCATTTTTTTGTACGTTTTTTTTCAGGTTGCACTAAAAGATAGGTACTTTACATATAAAGGGGAGTTTATACTGCCCTAGAGCTCAAAAACACATCACCCATTCAAATCCCCTTCCCCAATTTCCTGAATATAAAGCTGTCCCTATAGACATGAAGTTTGGCGAGCAGTGGAGATATTGCAGCCTATATCTCTCTTCCTGCTGAAAAATTGCTAAGCACAGACTCTAGAAGATAAAGGTGTATGCATGGAAAGATAAGTGCAATAACTACAGACAGTACACCCAGACAATTTTACCACACAATACTTGTTCATGCTGTCATTAGAAAAGTGGACAGACAAAGACAGATTTCTTACCTTGACATCGTCTGGACAGTCATTGGAGCAGAGGCCGCTGAGCACTGAGGAAGACAGAGATGTCAGAGTTAGACACGTTACGTTCAGCGTGTGTTACATGTCCGACACAATAACACACTCTGTGCTGTGGAACAAGTTCTATCTGTGATGGTGCTGTTGCTGTGTCCTAAGGGCCAGACTGTATCAACATGCATCAAACATCAATCGGGTCAAACTCGCACAGAGAAATATACTTTTCTTACACGATGACTCAAGTTCCAATATGGCTGACCGTCAGAACAAAGAAATTAAATTCATATTAACCGTCCTTAAGCGTTCCTCACATTCAAATTATATTTCATACAATATAATCTTTTCTGTGTGCTAAGTGAATGTGGACAACCAAAGAAGGGAGGGAGGGAGGGTTCTAAATAAATTGCCAGAAATGAGATACATAAAAAATAAATGTGCAAACTATTAACGCTGCGTGTGCGTGTATATGTGCATGCTAAGAGAGCATTTCACTTATTTGTGTATACAAGCGGAGCGAGGACAAAATCTGCTGAATTGCTAATCAGTCATTAGAGAAGTGACTTTATTAGCATACTAATAGGGTCCTGGGTCTAGGTTGCCTTGATTTGCCTGATGGAGTCACGCTGAAGCCCAATACTCTGTTAATAAGGTCTGCACCCAGTGTTGTACTAAACAGCAGCCAAACCCAATGCACCTATTCAAAGGGAACATCACATCACCCCTGGCTCAATCGTATAGAGAAGCCTCGTAATTGGATGATTCATTGACGTGTCTTTGAAGTTCACAAACTTATTAAATATATGCCTGAAGCAGAATTCAGATGGAGCTCCCATCAAAGACAAACATGTGTTCCTTGACCCTAACTGACCACACTGCATATCAGCTGCTACTCAACATCCTTGTATAACAGGTTTCAGTATGTACTTTAAATGTAATTGTATTAGGAGGGCCCTTCTTGTGCTGTCATTTAACTAAAAAACTATTAATGGTTGTATGTAACACGAGGGCTAAAAAATGTTTTCAAGTCAAGGATATCAAAACAGTGACCACACACCATTCATCATTTAATGAGACTGTGAAAACTTAAATTATATCCTTACATATTTACTCACTGTGGTAACATACTGTATGTGATTGAGAAATCTGGAACCTCTAAGATGACTGCGGTTAGCTCCCAAAGCCCAAGGCTGTTTCTGGCTATTCTAGTGCCCTAGAAGTTGAGTGTAGTTGAATAAAGCTGAATGAAACTAAAACAATCATTAGGTTATTTGGCTGCCAGTGGAAGTCTGGCTTCATGCCAATGGAAGTGTGGCTTAGCGCACCAAAGTGGTCAGAAACAGCCCTACGCGTAATTATACCGCTCATCAACTCTGAGCAATCACCACATCAACACATTACAGGCTTTGGACCAAAGTCATCTATGAAGGACACCGATGATCAATAAATCATAGGGATCCGATTATTCATAGCTTATTTGAATTTCATGCTGTTTGGGGTCAGGCTACAGGCACAGTTGTCACCGACACTGTAAATCAATAACGCAGAGGGATTAGACTGTCATTTGGTTGAAGTCAGTCTCTTTTGGGATTATCGGGAAAGAGAACATAGGACATAAAACAAAGACTGTAGCAGAACTCAAAGCCACAACACCATCAGTTCACAGCACAGTTCCCAAACTAAAGAGCCAAGTTTAGTGTATTGTATTCTTTACCATTCATTTTGCAGCATACAAAATATTCTCACAAATTAGAAAATGACCGTTTTCTCTCTTTATGCTTGTGTGATTTACAGGTCAGTTAACCCCCCCCCCGTGTAAAGTAAGGAGTCTCTGCATCTCTGTGGGGTTAACGTTAACCTGGCAGCAAACATAATTAAAATACAACATCTTGAGACTGATGTGAAATGTATCTACAAATGACAAAACACCATGGAAAAGAGGAAGATGAAAGGAACAAACAATGTCACGCAGCTTGAATACAAATATACTGTACGTCAGAAACTGATTGTCAGGATACTCTCTTATGGGAAACAAGTGAGACGAGGTGTTTACTGTCAATTTTAAAGGGACACATTTGAGAAGAATTGATTTGCATGGCAATCTGTGTTTTGGTGATGAAAAACCAAACATCAGATTTTAGTGACATTTTAATTTCCAGTGTAGATGTAATAAAGCTAAATCACACTTGGCACCCCATGGAAATAACACTGTCAGAGCGCTCTTGCCTCATGCCAAACTCTTTTTGTCCTTTTGATTGCCTGTCAAACATGAAAAAACCCAATAAAGTCCAAGTCAAAACCAAAAAGGAGCTACATTTAGTCAGAGGTCTAAACACATCCACTGAAAACTCTTGAATGTAAGGTATGTGTGGCAATGGAAAAAATTGTGAAACTAATCAGTGAGAGGGGACACACATGCTACATTGAGAATTTCATGACATGAATTCACTGACGCATAAAGAGAAAGAGAGAGAAAAAGATGGACATAAACTGAATGTAGAAGTCCTTCACAACTCAATGGGCACGCCATCTCTCCAGGAAGTAGATGAGTCTGTGTCAGTGTGGGTATTTGTCTGTCACTAGACTTTTAAGAGAGAGGAAGCTCAAATTTTTTCTGTCTGTGAGGCTACTTTGTTCACCATACTTCAATCCTTGGTTGACATGTAACAAGTACATAACAGCTCCTCCATGGCCAAAACAAGATCCCTGGAATAGCTTTCACACATCCTACGAGGAACAGATCTTGTCTCTTGCCAATACAACAGTCTCTCTCGCGCACACACACATACATACAGTACAGCCCATACCGCCTCTTTGGGACTGAGCTAGCCTATTTTCTAGTGTAATATTAAGACTGATGGCAGCTCCTTCACTGGACTAACCTAATCAAGTGGAGGATGAACTGGTCTGTGTACTCTGTGTGGGTCTGTGAGTGTGTATGTGGGTGCCAGTGAGCAGCGTTTCATGAACAGTATGTGCAAAAGTGCTTTTTTTGGTTCGGTCCAGTGTGTTTTTAAGTGCGTTACTGAAAAATCGCCAGTCTGCATGACCAAAATAGTGTGCCAGTGTGATTGTGAAACGGAGAAAAATCGGGATAGCATGTTTACGTCTACATGAGAAAATATAAATCATGTGCACACAATGTTGAATCAAAAGTAGGAAAACAAATGCAGTTTTCCAGGCTTCCAGAAGGACCAGGAAGCTTATGTTTTGTATTAGAGATTAGGGCTTTGATTTACTTCAGTGGTTAAAATACTTACATATAAAGTGGACACTAAAATTATTAAGATTTAAGATTCAGTTTAGGGGTAGAACTAGAGTTAAATGAAGTTTGAAGCCAGAAGGTAAGGTCATTTTAAAAAAAAAGTTTAATATCTCAAGGACTCATCCCTTTCAGCACAGTAGATAATTACATACAAACTGAAAAATCAAAGTACACATCAACTACATTTTCCCAATGACAGTTTCTGTCATTTTAGGTTGTTCTTATCACACTGATGTTTGTTCAAGTGTTCTTTTTTCTGATGAGTTTGGTTTTAATTAGTTATCTGATGCTATAAGAAGGGGGTGTGGCGTCATGATTGACAGGTGGGCAGGTGTAAGGGCGGGACCTCGATACTGCGGATCATTACTGGGCGGACTCTAGCTCCAAATGACGTCACCAGCACAAGACGGCAGTGCCCATATCTGGGATACTTTGGCTTAATTTTTGTACAGTGGGAGGAAGTGGGAACACGTCCATCTTTATACACAGTCTATGGTCAGGCCTTGTTGAGTTTCAGTGACAGCTTGACAACAGCTGGCTGCTAGTTAGACATAATTCAGATTTAACAGAGGAGGCACACCGATGGCTTTGGATGAAAATGCATCACTTTGTAATATACAGTAGTCTGATATTGAGAGGCCCTGTGCTCTTAATCCGTGCTGCCAGTTTGTGGTCTGGGACACTAGAATTCAGGTCATTTCTCACTAAGGACTAACTTATTGGTGTAGGGTGCTTTAGTGTTATTACTGCTACTAGATGCCAGGCGTGATGTAACACAGTTTCAGAAATTTGGGGACGTAAGTGCCTTATAAATTCACTTCTTAAAACTAATCAATGCATGTGTGTCCTAGACTCCTCAGATGGATGATTAAATGCAGAGATTTAGATTTTATATATCTTATACAGTAATCTGTACAACAATACCTTCCTGTTAAAGCCTACCAGGTTTGAGATGAATTTACTGACGTCTGAGGTGTTGTTTGGGGCTGAGGTGTTGACATTAAATATTAATAAGTAGCTAGCTGTAATTTTAAGCATTTATTCACACGCACAAGCAATCATTTCATCTGACTTCCTAATGAATATCAGGCAAAAAATGCAATGACTACTATAGTGTTATCAAGTATTTGAATGCAAATTTCAAATACTAACCCGAATTTAAAATACTACCTAACTACTGACCTATTTTATTTTATGTGAACAAATAGGGAGAGTAGGGAATCAACAACATCTTTGCTCAGCTTTGTCTCATCATTATCTGATACATCTTATGTAGATTACTTGCTACAAACAAGGTAGGAACTGTACGAACCCTTATTAACTACTGCTATGACTACTGTTATGACTAAATGTATTATTCTTTGGCACACTCCAGCTTTTTACATACTGAACTTTCTAGACTGAGACTGAATCCCAAACTTGTAGCAGCAAAAATTTCATCCACAAATCTGAACACCTACTTGACGTTCTCTTCTTATGCTTTCTACAAACATTGCACCATGAAACCTTTATAGCTTGCAACAGATATGGTCTTTGAGTGCATTTTCACCCACCTCACAGTGCAGAGAGGTAATTTCATGGAAAATTAATTTCTGTAACTGCGCTTAAAAGAAACACAATTCTGCTCGTCCTTTCCCTCAAAAGTTAGTTTCTGTTTTTGTAATAGTAGATTTTCAGCACTATTGCTTTGTTATCTTCATGCAGTTTTATCGTACTAACCACGCAGCTGTTATAAAACCAGATGAATGGTCTTTGTTAACCTCTACTTCAGATCCATACACTATTTGACATATGTCTGGTGTGTGACAGAGTGGTTGCATTTATCTGGTTGGAGCCTCACCTGTAATTGCACCCTTATTGAAACTCTATAAAAAGAAACCACAGGGAGCCATGGTAACCACATGCACACGTCACAACACGGTCATGAGCTGGTGGGTCGGCTAACATCACATACGCACACAAGCAGACACACACATACATGAAGAGCGAAAATGCGATGAGCAGACCTTGACGGGAGACGAACATGACATGCTGTGTCAGCGCTAGTGGCTACAAGTGCGAGTCACACACTGGACGCACGCAAATACACTGACACACAAGCACAGCAATCTGACAGTTGAGCGGCATTTGCTATGATATGCTCATCACTTCTCATTGTCCTCATGCTGCTTTTGGCTGACTGCAGGGCTGCCTACAGACGTACATGGGTACAACAAGTCCTCCCTCCCCCAACACACACACACAGACACACACACACACACACACACACACACCAACAGACACACCCACTGTGACTGACAGCGAGCTGACATCTGGTCTTAAATAGCAATAGCAACTCCAGAAATGACCACCTGCTCATGGCTTAGTAATCCATGTTACAAGGATGAGATACACACTATTGTCACATATGGGATGTATAGCATGCAGTACATGTACTGCATGTGTGTGTGTATGAGATTCTGCTTATCTGTCTGGTAAATAAAAGCTGATGTAGCATTAAACATTTGTATTTTATTACAAAAGCTCTGCAATAAAAAAGGACATTTATTTGAAGATCTGTCACTTAACAAAATGTCTTCTGAAAAACTGGGTATGTGTGTCTGTCTGAAAACTTATCCCTATTTGACCCCATTAGACACACTTTAATGGCTATTGTCTTGTCTGGTCAAAGATTAAGTAAGACCAGACACTGCACTGCCGTGGGGATTCAAATCCCAGAGGGAGCCTTCCCTACTCAGTGTTCACTTTGAGTTCACTCATTATAGCGTTGTTGTTTGCTCACTGTCCCTGAACAGCTGGTGGTGGCTTCCACTGTGTTTCACTTTTGAATGAATGCTACAAATGCAGTGTGACCACCTTGTTAATTAGCCTTATCAATTACAATAAAGTTTAACATTCTTGCAGAGGCTACCTGTCTAGAGAGTACATGTTCTCTTCATCCAAACTGGTTTTGGTTGGCAACACGTTACAGTAAAATTACGACAAAGAATCAGTTGTAGCAAACTATTTCAGCTTCAGGAACACTATTAAAACCAAGGTACTCGCATGACTGTCCATCCTGTTGCTCTTCCTGAGGTTTCTTCCATTTTTTCCCTGTTAAAATGTTTATTTGGGGAGTTTTTCGTCATTCGAATCAAGGGTTTAAGGATAAGGGTGTTGTATGCTGTACAGATTGTAAAGCCCCTTGAGGCAAATTATGATTTGTGATATTGGGCTATACAAATAAAACTGACTTGACTTGAAGAATGAAACAGGCAGTGCCACCCTCTTTTTTTGTTATACATTTGTCTCAAAATGCATTGGCGAAGCTACAGACCAAAAAGCAGTGAAAGTAGGTGGGCATGCAAGGTGTGACCAAGTCCAAAGTTTCTGTACTGAGAAGTGAGAAAAGATCAAATGTGCTTTTCAAAAACTTTCACAGGAAAATTGCACATCAGATGTAATGTATAAAAAAAGCAAACAGCATAATCTGAATGTGAACTATCTAAGACTCAAAAAGACAGAACGCCCTTTTTAAAAATCTCTAAATAATAAAAAAGTTGTATACATACAATTTTGACAACATGGTCAACTTCCCACAGCTGTAAAAGACAATTACTGGAATGCAGCACTGGGTCATGAGGGCAAATGTTAGCCTCACAAACCCAGCCCACAAACTTTCCCTCTGCTTATTGTAGTAGGGCTCAGTGGGACTTGGGAGCATTATCAGTGGCCACAGAGCAAAATTTGTTTGCAGGTGACCACTAACTATAATTTGCTAATTGGTCCATCTTTCCACTACCCCTATTCTCAGTGCATGTGGTCCACACATTTATAAAATTGAACTCGATAAAACTTGAAATTGATTTAGGCTGAGGCTATATCACAGTGGCCTAACCTGCTGCTGCTGGTAAGATAGACCTTACCAGCCACTGATTGATTTTTCAAATTTTTGGTTTGGATCTGCAATAGCTGATATGATAAAGAGTAAAAAAGGTGTCTGGCTTGATGTATTCCTGCTATCTGGCTTTTGGGCAAGAGGGATTAGAAGATACTTAAACAAAAACAAGATATATGAATTACTGCTACCCTGTAGGTAATGAAATAAAATGTAGTATACTGTGTTGTATGGCTTGCTTGTTGTCACTTTCGCAGCCATTACGACTTCAACTGTCAACATAAGCTGGTGCAGGATGCTATTTTGACAAACATGGGAGCAGGCACTCCCACTCAGCCGTCTTTGTGTGTTGCAGCAGACAGTGAAAAACAAATCTGAACATACAGCCTCCAGTTAAATCCTCCTCCGGACAACACAGCCACACTGAAAGACTTCATGTAAATCTCCTGGTTATAATTTGAACAAAATGAAAAGAGGGAATAAAAGACAGCTCTGACTGACAGAAAGAGAGGCAGAGAGGAAGCGGGAGGACAGGAAACGAGACCTTTGCTGAAGAGAATCAAGAGAAGAGTGAAGGCAGGATGAGGGCAGGGAGGAGAGGTGAGAGCAAGATAAAAACAGACGCTTGTGAGGGTTAGAGGGGAGGAAATGAAAGAGGCAGGAATGAGATAAGATGGGAGAGGAAAGGAGAGGAAAGCAGAAAATGTGGAAAACAGGGGGCTGGATTTGGTAAACGAGGAGAGGAGATGAAGAGGGAGGTGAGGAGTGGAGAGAGGAGAAGGGACTGAGAAAAGCTCCCAGATGTTTCTCAATGCAGCTAATCTGCATCCTAATAAGTGAGCAGGAAACTAATCAACTCATACAGTTCTGCCTGTCACTCTCTCTCTTCATCTCTTCTGCCCACACACACACGGACACACACCCACATACACTTCGAGATGCTCATGCAGAGATACCCCCCCCATTTTATCCTTCTTTCTAATTTTGGAGTTTATGATTTCTCCCATCTCCTCCCTCCTCAGCAGTAATCATCCATCCATCTGTCCACCCTGCAACCACTTTGTGCTTCATTGTCTCTTGCAGCTATTGTCTCTTTGCTTTGTGTAAGACTTAGTAGTCTTGCACATTGATAATGTTAGCAAGTTTATGTTTAACAGGTATGTTTACTATGTTCACTGTGTTACTTTAGCACTTTAGCATAACATTTGCTAATTAAAAATCATGATTTTTATACATTTAGTAAGAAATGTCAATATTAACATCAACATTGACTGTATTGATTGTCATATCATTTAGTTTACAGCTCAAAAAACACGTTTAAGTGTGCAGTACCTCTTTAAGTTAGTAACATTAAGTGAATGCCAGTGATTAGCACACCTGAGCTCATGCAAAGTTTGCAATAAAAACTAAAAATGTGTATTTGCCATGAAGAAAACACACGGGCTGAAATGGAATTGCAACTACACACTGTATAACATTCAACAAACCACTTTGAGAAGAACCTTCCTTGAAGGAGTGTCAAAACAAAATGACATACAGGCCTGATATGCTTTTTTTCCTCAGCTTTTTCTCCATTTTATTTTTTACAGAATGGCATCCTAGCTGCCAAGTCTTCCATTGGTCTGCAGCTGCATTTCAAAATCCTCCAGCCTGCTCCTAAATAATACATGCTCCTATGGCAACAGAGGTAAGGGTCTTGATGGAATGCGCTAGTGAGTGAACTACTGCATGTTGGGCGCACAGGATAAGATGTCAGACCAGTACAGGTTCAGGTCATCTCAGTGTGAAAAGCCCAGCAAGAGTCCAGGTCTCTGGCAGGCAGAGAGGCAAAGCTGCTGTCTGAGGCCAACCTGTGATGGATTTAGCCCGGGAAGTCCGTGTGCATCATGGGATCTTACCTTTCACTAACAAACTGCACATCAATGCACGCACACACACACACACACACACACACACACACACACACACACACACACACAAACCAAGCCTGACACAAAGTCAATCCTTCAGCGGGTGTTGTTCAATAATGCTCAGAGGAGGGTTGAAGGATGTCATCTTGAAAAAATAGGATTCCATCTTACAGAACGGAGGACTGGATCAGGCTGTCTACAAAAACACATCACTGGCTGACATAATGTGTCAAGTCTGAATATGAAGTTCACACTCTCAGTCTCGCTTATTACAGTGCAACGCTATCAGCTATGCTATCAGAGACGCTTGAAAAGAATGGTAAATAAAAAATTTACCCTCAGGGGAGTTTAACGGGAGGTGCGAGGCTATTAAGCTGCATTTGAGCTCACATTCACAGGGGAGAGGAATGAAATGTCGACAGGGTGTAACACTTGACAGATATATTTTCATTTTGGTTGCTTGTTGTTTGTTCGCTAGTCTGTACTCAGCTAGATGTAGAAAATGCAACACTGAACATGTATGAAATATTTATACCCAAAATTGTAATAACTGAAGTCAAATAAAAAGGAGAAGTGGAGGAGCTGACAGCGTTTGCATCGATGGAGGAAGAAAACAGGCATTTTGGTGTGGGTGTATCTGTGTGTGTTTTGTTTGATGTGCTGCAGTGAGACAAGACATGGATAATGAAACGAACAGCAGTATTTAGAGAGGCGGCACAAAAGGAATTCATGTTACTGCAGGAGGAAAGCGGACGAGTCAAGGTCACGCACCAACATACTGTACGCACAGAGGCTGTCAGGCTACCTTGTAAATACATGCCTCTTCCTTGTACAATAACTGAATTTATTGACATACAAAATAATATATATAATATAATATATATATATATATATATATATATATATATTTTGGGCATTTCACAACATTTATTCCCAAACATAGTCGTTACTAATTCCCAATTTGTACCACAGTGCTTGTTGCCCTCAAAGAACAACTGGACAACACACCATGGATCGTTTTTAAAAGACCCCCAAACCTCAGAAATATGTTGGTGAGGGCAGATTGTCCACCCAACCCCCCGCCAATCCCACCTACGTTTCTAAGCCCTGTGGAATCAGGCAATTATAAATGTGGCAACTGTCAACAGTGCAATTTCACTCGTAAAACTAAAACATTCTATCATCCACACACAGGTAAAGCCTTTGCTATTAAAGGCATCATCTCATGCAAAACTAATCATGTGATATACAAGCTCAAATGCCCCTGTGGTCTTGCATACATAGGAAAAACGTCCAGAGCTCTCAAAAACAGAATCTCAGAACACCGAAGTACCATCAGGAACCATGATCTAAAGAGCCCAGTGGCCAACCACTTTGATCGAATTAACCACACTGTTGCTTCTCTTAGTTATTTTGGAATTGAACATGTCAAACTCCCATGGAGGGGGGAAGACATCAACACTCTTCTGTTGAAACGTGAGCTGTTCTGTATTTACACTTTAAATACTATGTCACCCAAGGGCCTCAATGAGGAAATGGATATTCGTCCCCTTTTGTGACTTTGCAAACTCACTATTTGCCAGTTACATCCCTCTGTGTACAATTTTGTCATCTTTGTTGTCTTTCTCCTCTTGGTGTTTTAATAGTCTCTGTACTGCTGGTATCTGGATGTTCTCCTACTTGATGACGGCCTACTGGCCCAACTGTGTGTAGGGACACCCTTCTGAGAGTCTTTCTCCAAAAAAAGTGTTTTCTTTTTCTTGAGGGGTGGATTTATACAGTGTGTTATTTGACACTATTGATTTAGGTACTCTATGAATGCAGAGCCATGTACATTATTATGTGTATATATATGTGTGTGTTTGTGCAAAATATGGTAGTGCGATGTCATACTACAGACCTGATTCACGTGATCACATTGCGATGAGTATATCATGTATACATTAAAGATGGCGCCATACTTTGCCATTTTAGTCTGATGAAGAGCGGCTATGCTCGAAACGTTACCTTGGTGTCATAAAGACCGAATATTGGAGCCCTGCAGTGTGCGAGCCGTGTATTTGGTTTATCTTGTTGCTATTGAGCCCACTGTGCCTGGAGAGACTACAATGAGCCTCCTCTGATACCCAAGCCAATCGAATTCAGTTGCAAAACACAGATGGGCTGTGTTTGGAATATGGATCATATGGTCTAGGGATAAAGGGTATGAGGAATTGCAATTGTTCTGATCAACACTGTAACTGTGATTTAAATTGTTATTATTATCTATAATGAAAGGCCATGCACACCTCTGGTACACCCATACAGGTGATTTGACAGATTACACCTTTTATCATTTTTATCAATTAAAGGAATCCAGTGACCTCACGTACATCCCAGTATAGCTCTACTATCCATCTTCAACCTGAGCAAAGGTCTAATCAGCCAATAACTAAGACCACCTGTGATGGTGTGCAGGGCCTTTGAATTCCTGTATTTGTGGTCTACATAGCATTGATTAAGATGAGTTTCTACTGAGCATAATCACAAAACTATCTTGGTGATGATTCAGAGCTTTAAAAAGGTGAAAAGCTTAAAACAATGATATGATGTGCTTTACATTGGAATATTCTGACCGCTGGTCACTAAACACCAGCTGTCAGTCATTTACATTATTGGTATCTTTGAACTCTATCTATCTATCTGACACAATCCACATGGAATATATACTGTTCTGACTGGCTAGGCAATCTACTGTACCAATCTTTGCAAATTTGACATTAATTTAAATGTGCCTAAATACCAAATATGACTTCACTATACTGTCAGATTTGTGAGTATTTTCTACTGCAAATTATTCGTTTGAATGTAGGCTTGATGTCTTCATTTTTAGTCTGCTGTTGAACAGTGTCATGTCTGCATTATATCAGAGAGCCTGATGTTTTTTAAATAAATGCAGAACATCACTACTATACAACATACACAGGCAGTATGTATTAGACAGGTAAATCTGTGTGTATATGTAATACTTAGCAAATAATATTGATTGTCATACAATGTAAGTGTGTTAGTAAGTGGGCGTACTGGTGTGTGTTTACAAGGGCATGGTGATGATTTATGTGTGTGTGTGAGCAGTTGTAGCCCCTCCCTTCCAAAAAAAAAGACAAAACAACTGTTCACCAACTGTGCTGAAACAGAAAGGGACGAACGACACTCTTTTTCCATACTAATGAGCAGAGCAGAGTGACAGATTAAACTGTGCAAAGGGCCACCCTAGAGTAGAACTATTTTTGCTTTCTTCAAATGTCACTAGGTACTAACGCTGTACCAATA
This sequence comes from Maccullochella peelii, assembly GCA_002120245.1. Taxonomy (NCBI): domain Eukaryota; kingdom Metazoa; phylum Chordata; class Actinopteri; order Centrarchiformes; family Percichthyidae; genus Maccullochella; species Maccullochella peelii. The sequence goes on from LKNJ01000810.1 coordinate 167,599, forward strand.
TTTTGACTTCAAAAGAATTTTTACTCAAACACTGTTACAAGAAAAAAGAAATAAAATCTATTAAGTGAGAGAAAAAAGCAGCGAGCCAAAAATATAAAACCTATTTCTAAGCACTGCATGCAAATATTGAAGCTACAGTTGCTTCTAGTCAGACATCACTTGTGAATACCAGGTTTAAAGTGTGACAGAAATACAGCATATTGCACAAATGGTGTGTGCCATTTTCTTCAGAATTAATGAACATTTTGGTGTCTCCGTTGCACAGAAAGAATAAAGGGTGTTTTTCTGGCATTTCTGACACCTTTATCAGGCAGTCAAAATTGGAAAGTGACAAGTTACACAGGGAGAGAGGGAGGGGGCTGACATGCAACAAAGGTGCCAGTCTGGCTTCAAATCCAAGATACGGCTACATGGTGTGCACCACTGACATTTGTGTTTAGTAGTAAAAGAGTAAAATCAGTATTAGTTAAATTATCAGTTTTACATTGGGCTCATGCCATTACTACCAGGTATGCTCTTGTTTTAATTTACATTTATGTACCTCTCATTTTCAGCCAGAGGTTGGTTTTCAAGCAAAATTAGGATGATTACTTTACAATAATAACATGAAAAACCAGGAACCCACACATAATCCATAAAAACAAACAATCCAGTGAGAAATCAGACTTACTGTAAAGAGAAACAAGGTTCATAGTATCTTTCCACTTAATGGAAACTTCTAGTACAATATGTGGGAATTGTATTGTGCCATTTTCCAACAAGTAAAACATTATCACTTTCAAGTTGTAGCCCATTATTCTGCTTCCACTCTCTCATGAATGGGGCATTATCAACGGCACTAACTAGACTGGGAGGGGTGTGCCTTACAGTGCTGTATTTACAGTACATCTTTGTTGAAACATACAAGCTTATATTGGAGAACCAGGGAGAGGGGACTGAGACAGTATTTAAAATGACCTTTTGGGAGAAGGTGCATTTCAATTTAGGCTGAAATACAACACAAAGCTCAAAAAGATCCCCTTTTCACCACCAACTGAGCTAAAAATCTAAATAATGTGACAGATAATAGTCATGACCATCTGGGTTCTAGGTGTGGGTAAGGAGCTGCTCATATTAAGTGGATCTAATTGGTCTTGGAGGGGCTGTTATAGTAAAAATGACAAAAATACATGAAAACAACAAATATTTAAATTTCAGATGTATTTCTCTATATGCAATTTGGAGAGGATTTGTTGGGAAAAACAGGAAGACAGAAAGAGGAAAAATGGTGCCTTCATCTTTCTTCATGTGGCCCCTCCAATGAACTGGTTTGGGCATGTGGAGGGGAGAGAGGGACAGAGCATACTGGGCAAACCAGTCACTTACCCATCACTTTAACGAAGTAGGCGTCAGCTTCAAAATTGTTCTTCAAAGCATGGATGATCAAGTCACTTTTGCCCTCTGCCTGGCTTAGAACCAGCATGTCTAATATTCCCTGCAAATGAAGACAGGCACATAGATGACAATAGGGACAATGGGAGCATGGTGTGTGTGTGTCTTCTGATGTACATTTTACATACTGGGTGCCTGATCCAGCATTATCCTATCATCTTTATTATTCCCTATTTCTCTTCTCCTCACCACGTCTACCCTTCCCATTTATAAATTCTCTCTCAAGTGAGTGAGAGAGCGAGAGACGGAAAGAGAGAGAGAGTTGAATTTGACAGGCCACATTAGCAGTCATAATTAATTTTGATAAAACCAGCACATACAGTAGATTGCAATACAGCTACTGTACTACATGCAGCCGCTCATTCTGGGTGTGAGTGGGAGTGTGTGTAGGAATCTGTGATCAGAGTCCATAAAAAGTATGTACCCAAAGACGGGGTAAAGTAGGCTTCCACAGAAGCTATTGTATGCACTTTAAACAACATGACTGATTACGAACAAGCACTAAACTGAACACGACATTGTCCTGTCCTCAGTCCAATTCTGGAATATTACTTCTGAGCATGGAAGGAAAGCCATAAACTTAAATCATTTTGTTGACGTCAGTGTAGAAAAAGGCTTTACACATAATCCACTTTTCTGCATTAGAGAAATCAAATATTCTTGTGTGCTCTGCAAGATTTATTCATCTCTCTCCACAGTGTCATTGTGGAGAAATTGAAGGAAAAAGAAGGACAGAAAGGTAAGCTGTATGTGTAACCAAAACAAGCCCTAAACATTTACTCAACACAAACTACTTACGTCCTCATAGATGTCAAAGAATGTTGCCATGATGGCATTTTGGATGGCTCCCAGATCTGACTGGTCCCAGTGGATGTGGAACATTCTTCCTACACTACGGCAACTGGGGCTGTTACAGGGTACGTTCTCCAGTAGAAAGGCCTGCTGATCCCTGGGAGGCAGAGAAAGAGAGAAAGGAGGAGGGAAACACATGTTATCATTTGCATATTAGATGGTGACACTGAAGCTTCTTGATAACTCTGGCAGAAAAGTTGTTCATTGTTCACTGGATGATCAGTCTGAGAGTTTATCAGCTATTTATAATCTGGCGATTCACTCTCTGCTGATTCTTCATAAACCATTTCCGATGCTGACCCTGGTCCCTGCAAACTTCTCCCACCACCCCCAAACTTCCTCTTGCTATGAGCTGGACACGAGAGTCTAAGCAGGACATTTCTCAATTAGGTCTGATGCAGTGTTTTGGTTTATATCAGAGTGATGTGTTCAAGCTGGGGATCTGATGCTTGGAGTCACTTTAAACACAGAGCCAAACATAACAGTGCTGTATTTGTTACAATAAATAGTCCACAATCCTTTAATGTAAGTATCTCAGACTGAACTTTAAATGGTGACCTTGTGGAATTTACTTGGGCTTTTATAACCAAGTGACATTTGTTATATTTAACTGCAAGCAGCTTTGGACCAGCTTGGTAATAATCACTTTGTCCACAACGCCTACTTACTTCACCTTTAATGTCCTTGTGTAATGTAGCTCCAACAAAAGTGTTGCCTTCCAACAATATAAGAGATGTGAGGTGATTTTACTCTCTTAAATCTATAATTGTCAAGTCATTATTAAAAAAGCTGAACCTAGACCCCTCCACAATTAGTAATTATCTCCAGTCTATCATTCCTCAGCACAGCCATTGAGAACTTGACTGGCCATAAGCTGTTATTTGACTGCCTAACTGTCAATCATGTAGATTACATTTGTCAATCACGATTTTGTGCAAAAGGCAGTACTGAAACAGCCTTCCTGATTTAAGAGTATATAGTGACTCTCTCAGGATTGGTTTCAAGCTTCAACATAGACTTGGTTGTGATCACAAATTCAAAATCTGCAACACATTAAGTTTTAAGGTGGATTTTCTCTTTTCAAAATGCGAGCATCAGTGTTTAAGAGAATGAGAGCTGCTTCAGGCTGGAGCCCCAAGCGCCTGTGATAGTACAACATCCACAGGCACTGCTCTCTTGCTCTGCTGCACATATTTCAACACCCAATTAGGAAATAAATTACCTTGCTACACATATAGCAGAACACACAATCTTGCATGCACACATTTTTAACAAGACAAACAAACTATTGTACTTCTGGTCCACCAACAAGTCAAACCATTTTTATGTCAATCATTTTCTGCTTGATTGGATATACAGCAAACTTTGCATTGCTGTGACCACACCCTGTGTTTGACTTCTTTTTGCAGATGTGGACAAGTGGCAGGCTGAAATAAAACTCAAATACTCTGGGACTCAATCAGATTTTTTCTCCACCTCTCTACCCGTACTTTGTGTGCTCAGTCTTTGTCACCTTTGTCATCTCCCTTTGATTCTCTGGGGAGATTGAATCCCCCTCTTTCTCCATCTATGTGTCTTTCTGTCTTTGGAGATGGCTCTCTGTACCTGTTCTTAGATCTCTGTGGGAGTGGCGACCGGGGAAAAAAAAAGGCTCTGGTCTAAAAATATACTAATCGTGAAAGCCCTCCCTCTCTCAGGATTTTTTCCCCCCACTGCCAATGGAAGTCTTGGGAGTGGAGGTGTACGTGGGCTACACGCTAAGAGCCTGATGGGACATCTGTCATCTAGGATGCTTTAAAAAAGACTGTGTGAGGCAGTGTTGGAAAAACATAAAATGTGCCTTACTTGCAGCAAAATATTCACCTGTCACAATGTCAGAAAAGGTGGGTGATTAAACATTGCAATGTTTAGAGAGTCCCTACACTACAATGTGACAGCACAAGCTTATCTTATTTACTGAGTCTTCCACAAAAGCAGATAGAGAAAAACTGAAAAAAATCAACATGAAAACAGCCAACTGGGATGGAGATGCCAATACTGACAAGGCACACAGTATGTAGTATACTGTATAGAGCATGGGCTCTATGTGCTCAGTATACTGAATATGGCCGATATCAGGGTAATAAATGCTGATATTACACAACAGCTGGCTTCAACAAAGCAATCCCAGTGGTCAAATTGGCACTTGAAATGTGCTCGGTAAGCCTTTCCAGCGCTCTTAGCCTGGTGTTAGGAAAAATGGTAGCTAAGTGAACAAGCTGTAACAGAGTGCCAGTTAACTTGCTTTGTTGTTAGTGTATTGTATCATTGTAGTTTTTTCATAAAGTATCTAATGGCTGCTTTGATTGCCGTTTTTCAAAAAGTGTACAAGCTCTGGTAATCAGCAGCTGGCATAGTTCACCGGTTCAACTGAATTTTGGCAGCGCTGAATGGTTTGATTAAGACCTTGTACTTCAGTGCATCAACCTCTGTGTATGAACACTGGGTTTCCATCCAAAACATTTTTTATTCAAATTATGATGCATGGCAGTAGGAAAGTTACATGGAGAAGACAAAGTTCGGCCAAACTTTTAAAATATTACAGAAGTTTTTAGACTTGCTGATGGAGAAATAGTATTAATTTTAATGAATTTTAATTACAGTATAAACAGCAATGGAAATTCAGATTATGAAATAAGCATGACATTACTGGACAGGTCTGACCAAAAGTTGATATTAAACATCTTTCTACCTGCTGATATGCCATATTTTCTGCCTCTCCCACATACAGTAAAAGTATTTGTCACAGTAGTCTAGCCAGTGTATGGTGTATTATCTATTTAATTTTTTGACAGGACAATAAATGGCCACAAAAGATCAACTTAAAACAATAATCAAGTCTCGATTGATTTTTCCATTTTCTGGGGGAAGCTGATTTATTATAGCTGCACCCAAGTGAGGGAAACAAATTCACTTTTTAATTTTGTGGCTACATATCAAATGTTCCCTTAAATTCTGCCTGACACTTAGCTGAAATCAGCATCTGGCACTGCAATATAAGGAGTAAGTGCACTATTCTGGTTATTGTACAGGTACGTAAAAGTTACAAATGCTCATTTATTAGGTACGGTCTGGATTCAGCTGCCAATATCTGTATTTAAAACACTGCAAAGTACAGTAAAGTGCAGGAATTTAATTAATTCCTAAAGTGGACACATAATGCTTCGGGCACACAGATTAAAATAGTGTCATCTTAGATGACAATTTTCTCTGCAAACGTACTGGTGTTTCAGGATGTCTGCATCTTTATAGCCCCTTTGACACATGCAGTCTAATCCCTGAAAAGATCAGGAACATTTCCTGCATGGGGTCATGTGTGAATGGGAGCAGGGATCGGTATTCAGGGAAATCTGTACCGGCCAATTTCCCAAAGACCCAGTAACATTTCAGGGAAAATTCCGGTACAGCTGTGTTGTAATTAGTATTAGTATTGCAGGGACAAGCATGTGAAGGGTTATGTCCGTCTAATGAAAGACGCTTTCCCTCGGAGTAAGTGAAGCAATCACAAGACTCCGCTGATGACGTATTTGAATCTGCGACTTACGCTTACAGTTGCCTTGCCAATGGTTTCATGGCTGTGCTGGGAGGAGCTGAGGGGAGGGGCTGGGGGCTTGTGCTGGATTAACTGACTTTGGCTGTGATTACACATATATAGCTGGAGGTTAAAGATCATTCTGCGTAATTCATCAATACTGCATATGCACTAGACCCTTCCTCCCTTCTCATTAGGCTTAAAGTTAACAACACAGCACCCACAGAGTATGATCGGTTGTCACTAAGGACCTGCCACTGCAGCACCGATTGGTCAAGGCGTCCTGCTAATGGTGAGCACTGATTGGCTCACTGGCAGATAATCAGGCCTCCAGATGCAGGAAATTGTCACAATTTTTCATGGAAAGCATAGGAGTGAGTGTGTGTGTGTGTGTGTGTGCAGAAAGAAATGTAGCCGTTTCAGGTGGAAATTGAGGCGGCATTTGATTTCTTATTCATCAATGTGTGTGTGTCCTTTCTGAGATTTTTGCACTTCAAAAGAACGTCTCTCTAGCACTCCAGGGGTGGTGATGGTGGAGATGAACCCAAGGTCATGAGGAGGATCATGCACACACACACACACACACACACACACACCCTACCTATAGATAAAGAAAAACAACATTCCTCCATCTGTTAGTTGTTGACTGCAGTAGGTTTGACTGCAAACCTGATCATCTATGTCAACAACTATATCGAAGCATCATTAATCATCATTCTTAAAGATCAGTATCGGGGGGCCGATCCGGGCATATTTTAATCTGTCATCAAATCTTTTATCTCTCCTCTCTCTTTCTTATTCACAAAGAACAATGTACAAAACATTCAGGTAGATCACATCAGATGATGCTAATCCACGTTAATTCCGCGAGTTGCCTGCTGACCAGACTAAAACTTAGCTGTTGTCGGGCCTATGTGCTCTCTGCAAATTGGTGTCTATACTCAGCCAAAGATCATTTGTCAGGGAAGATACTCTACTCTGTGACATATATATGTGCTAAATTTCTAACTAAGCAGTTTTCTGATCAAAATGTCACTTTACGTTTGCTGGGTAATTAGCCTGTTGGTCAATCAAGTTTAAGCTCCTCATTGAGATAAGTTAAAGGAACGGTAGAAAGTTTAACACAACACAAAATGTTTATACTAAGTTTGGCGTCAAATTTTCCTGTGATTAAGCAACAGTGAGTAAAGTCAGTTAATTTTTAATTGTAACATTGATGTCAGCTTGAAAAAAATTCTAAAATTGGAATAATAATACGTTGAAAAAAATGCGCCTTTAAAAGTAAGAGGAATGTGCACTTTGCAGCCTGTGTCTGCGTGTGTGTGTGTGTGTCTAAGGGTGTGTGCCTGGGGGCTTCGATTATTGTATGAAACCTGTGTCAGCACCGATGTGTGTATTTTTGTGTGTGTGCCTGCAGGGAGTCTTCCACTGTTCCTAGCTCTACCCGCCTCCCCTCTAATTGGCCTCTAGAGGCTGGCAGGAGGCTGACCAGCTGATCACGACGACCCCTCTTCCTCCACCTCAAACAATCCAAGAGACCACAGTTACCTGTCCACCTCTACTGTTCCCCCATCTTTCCATCCGCTCATCCCTCCATCTCTCTCTCTACTCATCTCCCTCAAGCTGAGAGGCTACACTAACGTGGTCACCTCCATCTTGATGTTCCTCCTTTCCTTTTCTCATTTCCTCTTATCTACTCATGAACTATCCCCCTCCACCCACCCATCCATCTGCCTTTGTTCCACATTTTCACCTTTTTACCCACTAATCACACCAAGGACTCTAAAAAATGCCATTTAGACGTGTGTTATTTTTGCAGAGTATGGCGTGGGTGGATTTGATAATGCTCTTTTCAGTTTTAATGATGGAAGCAACAGACTCTATTCTTTCCTTGACAAAACGACCTATTGTCCTTCTCTTAACTCTCTCCTCTATCCTCCTTATCTACTTCACAAAGCCCTGTCTCTTGATGAAAATGTCTTTCAGGTTAGTCAGGCTTTAGTCACGCAATGCTTATTTAATTTGGATTTTTCGGTCAAAAGAAAAAAAACCTTGAAAAGTTAACACTTTTGTATGGTGCGATTTAATTATTTCCTTATGTTTATATTATCATTAGACAACTATTTTGTAATGTTGTCAGAGGAAAATCATTACAACTATAGAAATGTTAAACGTCTGTTGTACTGGCTTTGTGTAAGGAGATCCTGCCTAATCACAATCAGTTAAGACTACTTGGTCTTATAGTCCCTATGTGAGTTAGTAATGCCAGTTAAAACACTGCAATCCACTTTCATCTCCTTCATTGCTATTTTCCTTTTCTTTTTTGTAGTAAAAGTACAACACAGAAAGTTACGAGCAGGTTTCAGAAAACAAAAACTTCACATTCACTTTGTTGGATTTAGTTAGCAGTAATAACATTTATTTAGCAATTGCATGTCTGTGAGTTGTGACCAGTGATTTTACCCTCACATACAGATTACTGTGAATATTTTAGGGGCCTAAAGAGGTAACACTACATTTTATTTCACCAGCAACAAACCAGAAAATAAACATCTTTTTGTATAGTTTTTTCTTATTTCGCATTGTGGAAATCATCTTGTGACCCCATAGATCTATCTCACGAACCCTTGTGGGGCTCCCGACCCCCAGGTTGGGATAACTATGTTCCAATACATAGTATTAGTGGACACTAAGTTTACACATAAAGGTCAGTCATGAGGAGTACTACGCACCTGTAGAAGATCGTCTTCGTTGACTCTGGAGGAGCTTTCTAAAGCTTGAGAAAATAACCCTGGTTGCATCATCTCGGTTATTTTCTAAAACTTTATTTAATTTATCTCACTTTATCTAATCATGAAGTGGACTTTGAGACTACAAATTTTGAACAGAAGGCCTGTGTTACAAACTGGAGGAGTGGAGTTTGAAAGACACGTAGGATTCAATGTAGCATCAATTGATTTTGGAGCTTGACCCATATTAGGGATGAAAAAGTCAGGATATATCGGTCTCTGCTTCTTCAATGATGACCATTCTTTTTGAAATCTGCAAGTCTCCTAAGTTAAAAGAAATTAAATACTAAATCACTCTCTTTTAACAGTTCAAATAGGACCTTTTAATTAGATTATTACAGTTAATGTTAAGTTTTTTGCAGATGTTTTAAGGACTTCAGCATACCTTGTCTCACACACACACACACACACACACACACACACACACACACACACACACACACACACACTATGGTCAATAAGCCCCAGTTGGAATGACTCAGATGTAACAAGTCCCTAAACTATTGATAGATTGACAATGTGAGAGAGAGAGAGAGAGACTGACAGAGAGAGAAAGAGATGTGGACAAAAGGTGAGTGAAAGGAAGGAGTGGGCAGGTCCATGTGGATGAAGTGACAGCGAGACAGTGAAATGTTGTCAAGGCCCAGAGACGCTGTGGTTACTCATTCTGCTAGCCACTGTGGTGATGAACACTGGTGATGACTCACTGCGACACAATATCAATGTCAAAGTACATCCTTTGGTAGTGTCATTCCTCTACACGGTCCGCCTGCCGTCAGTCACTCTTTCATCCTCGGCTCTCATTCTGTTGTGTTACAAAGTCAGCTTTCTTTTGAGTCTGTCCTTATTTGTCTTTTTGTTCGCAAGATCAAAATACAACAACCTACAAATGAGCTTCTTTCACAAGATTTTCATTAGAAAAGAAAATCATGACGTGTAAAGCAAGAAAACTGTATTTTAAAATTGTAGAAAAAGTATTGCATCCATTCCCCTTCCATCACTTTTTGTAAGTGCTGAAAAAGAATAAAGAATAGCAACCAGTTGCAAATCTACATGTATTTCAATTCTTATTAAAGGTAGATTAATGTTATTAGATTGCCAATACACCCAGCTGGGAAACAACAAGACTCGAATAACACTGGTTGGAAGTGTGAGAAAGATCTAGGCTAAAGCCTGGGTGGGAATCTGGGCACTGGTTTGGAAGTCCACATCTATCACTCACCCCTGTGGCCTAAACACTGGCTTTGTTAATGTTTCATAGGAATAATGTCTGAAAATGACTGAGTTTCTGATACAGCAACAGTCTGCATGTAACACTACATTCAACTATACATTGGGCAATGTTTTCACTTCTGTCGGATTATGATGGATAATCCAGTTTTTTGCTGGATGGACCTGAATCAAAGAACGCACATTCGGTCACTGATGTCTACTGACTATACACAGTGATACCAGACAGACTTTGACACATTCATGACTGAGAAAGTAGGGTCCCATTTGCTCATAGCTTTGGTGTTTTTAGCCAAGCTAGGGGCATGGCCTGTAGGGATGACAAAGTTATTTTATCAGTGAGTTGGACTATTGGATCACCACCTGGAATTTCATGAAATTCTGTACATTGATGGTCCCCACAGGATGAATTGTAATTTTAGTAATACCTTAACTTTTCGTCTAACACCATTAAGTCCAATTTTTTATTTGTCAAATGCTTTTGTGTGTGACTAAATACCTGACATTACCATCAACCTCATCTGTATTTTTAGTGCTACTTGGAAAAGTAATTGACTCAACTATTAATAAGAAGGTAAACATTGTACCTACTAAAAATTAGCTTGTTAACATTGTCATTGTGAACATCATTAGAATTGAGCACAAAGCACAGCTGTGCCTAAGAATAGCCTCACAGAGCAGCAGCGAGCTTAATCTTGTTGCACTTTACTCCTCACAGACCACCTATCAATCAAACCGGTGACTTTTTCCTTTGATTTTGGAGTTTCTGTTGGTGCTCAGTCTATCACTGCTCAGACTATTTAGCTGCTTAAATTCATTCCAAACAAAATGGAAAAACTAAAATGGGTTGACATACTGTACAGCACAGGATTAATTCCAAGACCTATCAGATACTGGGTGCTTAGAGCAATTAATTAATTAATTACATTACATAACCTGGATATAGGTTGAATTACTACTGTGTTTTATATCAACCCATGACAGAGGATGGCAAACCAGAGATGTATTTATATGCCCACACTGAAGATTATAACTTAAAAGAAACTGATGTGCTTTCTGTTAAATGAAGCACACGTACACACACCTCCGCAGATTTTGTTGTAATAACATTGCAGCGCTCCACACTAGAATGTGGCATAATGACATTCTTTAAAACTAATCATCAAATGGCAAACGCCCTCTTTCATTATACTATTACTGAACAGCTCCCTAGAAAGCCACTTAATTTTCTTTGTTTATCTGAGGCCAAACCAGCCTCCCGCCAACAAAGCTGCACTTTGGGAAAAAAATATTGTGCAGGACTAACAAGGCAAATGTCTCGCGCTACTCAAGTTTTCACCCTGGTATTAGCAACAAAACCGAGAGACAAACACTGCTACTGTGCTTCCAACATACAGAGAGGAATGGATTTTAAATGGCATTGCCTAGCAACAGCCTGCTAAGCTCTTGGCAGCTGCATGGTCGGGTTGCATACTGATAGATGGAGACACACAAACGCGTATACACTTACAGCAACACTAAAACTTAATGTGAAGGAACTCATCAAGGCATCAAAAAAGTGAAGAGCAGTGAGCTTTACATAACCAAGAACATTAACAGTTGCTCTGCTACACATGAATGACTTAAACACAAGTCTGAGTGTATCACATTTGATCTGAATTCAGTACAGAAGTTGACATTACAATACTATCAGGTACTGCTATCATTGTCCACTACCATATCTACAAAGATACTAATTAGGAATTATTATGTACTTAATTTTCCTTTCTGTCATGCCTATTGATGCAAACCACTACTAAAACAGTGCAAGCTGATCACATTCTGTCATTTTCAGAAACATACTTAGCAGCTAGCTACTGTAGCCACCTAGTTGTAGCATATTAAATGACCAACATCTAGCAGATAGAGAATATCATTTAGAATCTGTCAGTTAACAAGACAAACACATTGTTTTAAGCGTATCATATTAAAAGCTCTGAATCCAGACCTCAAGGATTCGAGGCTGTAAAGCATCTGTGAAGTGTAGAGCTGTCAACAGAATAATTGGGGGTCATCAATGGTATATCATTTAGCTTGCTTTTACATTATCTGATGTGACTCACCACCTGTTTGTCATTATTACCATAATGATGGTAATAATGGACAACTTTTTTCCGTACAAACAACAATATAAATTGCAATCACAATATTGGTGAGAAACATTGCAATTATATATTTTGCCTGGTAGTTTAGTTTAACACTGCCCTTGTCCTACTAATCCAGGTCTGTAACTGTGTATTTTGGTGAGTGGGGCAACATGAAGAACATAGAGGAGTGACTGAAGCAGAACAGTAAGTGTGACAGACAGACAGACAGACTAGTTTAGAACTTTTCCAAACAAACTTTTCCCCTGCTATAAAATACATGTTGAGAGACGGACAGAAGAGGTGAGGACAGAGACGTTTGTTGGGCAACAACCTCAAGCAGAGGTTAACTACATTATTCTGTTACTGTCAGACACGCACTGACCTATAGCCTGAAGAGTTCTGCACATAAATGTGTGTATGCGCTATGTTTGTGTGAGTGTGTGTCGTGCAGATGTGACTCTTCTCCCTAAGGCTTCAACTGTCTTGTTGTCAGTTCACACTTGTGACATCTGAATGTGCATCTTGATGGACAATAACAGTTCCAATCACTGGTATCTGTAATCACCAGTAATCGGTAGTAAGGCGTGTACAAGCACATTGTGGTGTGCTGTCATGTAGTGGTGTGAGAAAAGAAATCACTTAAGTTCAGCCGTTTCCATCTGTGACCTCATTTCATATACCAGAAATAGCTCCCTCACACCACACTGCTACATGCATGACTACATGTTACATGTACACTCTTACATACACACACACATGCACACAGAGCAGCCCAGTGGAGGGCGGAGGGTGACATTTACACCATTTCTCCTGCGATAGGGGGCTCTTATGAAGCTGGGGTGGACCATTTCAACATCAAACACTCAGAGGCAGCAGGACACTGTGTCTCCCTGAGGGCAGTGGATGAATGGAGTGTGTGTGTGTGTGTCTTCCTGTGAATGTGAAGCCTACCTGAGCAAAGAGAGTGGCTGGGCTGCCAGCTGCTCTAACAGACAATCATAGTCTGTATATGTATATAAAAATAGTCTGGTAGTCTAACCACATCTGCGTAGCATTATTTGCTACAAGGAATCAACATTTTTGTCCCTGTGTTCACAGCAGAGGGCTCTAAAAATCTGCAGGAGCTTTGTTCTTCATCTACATCATTACATTACCAACTCATTTTAATAAACAGGAAGTTCTACGAGGGCATATTCACACTATGCTGGTGGTGTTTTTTTTTTTTGGAGAAACGACACTGCCAAGACCACATTTTGTGCTGATATGGAAATCAAGCTGCTTGATGTGGGCTTTGTTTACCCAATGATTAGTTGCAGCAGCTGCATGCAGTACTTCATCAGTGCTACAGTCCTGGAAGACTTAGTAAAAGACCCAATAATTCAGCTAAAGCGCTTCCATTCGGACTCTTTACAATGCGCAACAACTACTAAAATTACTACTTACTTCTACTCCTGAGACAGCTAGTTCACCACATTTGTTTCACACAGCTGGCTGCTTATTGTCTGTGATTGGCTGGCTCACAAATACAATGCATGTCATATTATGTCATACAAAAAGTATAACTTTATTTGCTTTCAATCGACAAACAAAATAAACAAAGGACATGGCAGCTGTCCTAGAAACATTTTCAAATTTCTCCTAAACTGTGCACCAAAATCATCTCCTGAGTAAATTTGAGGTGCAATATATTTGCAAAATTATGCGTAGCGTGTGAAATTACACCACTTAGATCTTAATATTTACTTACTGGTTCAGTGTGTATCTGACTGCATAAATCCAATTCTTGAGTGCTTGTTTTGAGAATTAATATTCTTTGTTCTAGGCTAAAACTTTGAGAAAAACTTGAACTGTGTATGGTATAGGTGAGCGAATTCACAAACAATGGATGGCGATCGCTGATAGCACTATGAGATGCGCATCACTTGCAACCGCTATCTGCCCCATCTCAAGGTACGATTCAAAAAAGATTTTGCGCTAATGATATCACAGTGCAAACACTACCATAAAGTTTTGCAGCTGAGTGCAATTTGCCCTTGTTTTGCATCTGATTTCAATTATCCATTCGGCAAAGTCAGCTATAAATGGCAGCTTTGCGCCAAGAACACAGTAGGCAGGACGATGGCAGAGAGAAGGAGAAAACTGAAATTTTCAGACCGAGCCACAATCAAAAAGTGATATTCTCTTTCTAAATATCCGCTCACGAGCATGCCTGGCATGCCGATGCCTTCGCCTGGCTACAATCACTGCTGCCATGATCACTGGAGTGTGTCTGTCTGGGTGTGACACTCCTTATAAATGCGCGTCAGTTACCACCAACTCTCTGAAGATGCTAATGATATTCACTCTAACTGCGTGGGGCTATTAGCACTGGCATTTGCCAATTGGACTTATTTTGCAATTAGGCTCATTTGCATAGATAGGGGCCTATTTTCAACCAAATCTATGCATATTCTACCTAATTTAAATACGCACCGGAGCATCGAGACACTATTTGCTTGGTAGCGCAGTCTTTTGTCTTTTTTGTGCAGGTTTAGCATCCGAATTTGCCCAAGATCTCTTTGGAAGAGTAACAGTAGTGCAGTTAAGGTGTATACTTGGCAAATATAATTGTTTTAGGAAATTCAAGTAATCATGGGTTTGGCCAGACCATTCTCTTGGTAGTATGGACACAGAAGATCTGAGAAGATCAGGCCTGCTCACAGGAAAATGTGCCTTCACACACCTGCCTACGTTTGCAGCCTCTGTTATGTTTTTTCATTTATCAACTGATTGGAGGTGAAGCAATAAAAATGTAAACTTATAAAAGGTTTTTGATCCATTTAAATGTTACTCAGGAATTAATATTTTTGACTCATTGAACAGCCTATTACTGCCATTTATTGCTAACAGGGCTTCGTACTTTCAGACCTTAGTTGCTTCTTTTGTTGAATTATTCACACTCCTGGTTTGTCTGCTCAGAGCAGCGTCAGTATCCCGCCCCAATTTACAAAACATGTACTTAGTTTCAGCAATAAAGCGAAGAAAAAATGTTTCTTTACAAAGACAATATTCTTACATGTCTTCTTGAAACAGAAAAGCTCTGAACAACAGAGGTGGAAGTCAGTGGAACTTGCTCTAATGTTTGGAGTTCTTTATTAACCCACTGCACGAGTTCAGGGACAGCTAAGACACCCACACATCATATACCACTTTAACTTTGACTAACTGGTTGAAATCATATAATTTCTTGTTCCTTTTCCATTTCCTCCATTGGAAATATTCACTATTGTTTTACCACACTCTCAAAAAGTGGAAAGAAAGGATGAAAGAAAGCAATTACGAGAGAAAGAAAGCAACAGAGACCTATTATTCTAATATCTGGGGATTTTGCTGAGTTTTAAGGGATTTTGAAGACCATAATTATTCTTCACAGTGTAGACTGAGGTTGAATAAATAGCCACCGATGCAGGGTGACTGATTCCAAAACAAAATCACAGATAAGAGGTGAGGTTTTCATGCATTTAGGGAGCTCTCCTCCCCGTCTCCCTGCCTTGACGCTGCATCCTCCACAGACATTACAGTATTTCACACACTTGGCAACACAAACACATATTTTCTCCATCTCTCTCTGGCACACACACTATACATACACCATCCTCTCATGCTCAATCCCTCAGAGAGCCCTAAAATCTTAACAAGGACGATTCAATTAATTTTCAAAGTAAATGGGTGAGCAAAGAAGGGGCCATTATCTTTATGCTGAATCGCGACAGTTGTGTGGCAGTCAGGGAGGCACTACAGCTATGATGTACAAAATGAGGGAGAGAGAAAGACATCAAGGGAACATGGCACATGGCTCTCCTGTGTGTCTCTATCCTTACAATGAGAGAGCAGGCAGGTGGTCAATGTTTGCCAAATTCTTGGTTACAAGACACTGTGTCTGTGTAACATACATAAATCTTACACAGATAATATTATGTCAAAAGATATACTATAATAAGAATATATACAGTATATATATAAATAATAATATAATATTGTGTCAACGTGTTTAAAAAATAATGGAAATCCATCATAGGAAATCTTAAAGAGCTTTTGCTAATGCATTGTGCATTTTTGGGCACTGGCGGTGGATATTTTTCTAATTCTCATAATAATAATAATAATAATAATAATAATATAGTATATAGGAGAGAAATAATTTTGGGCACAGCAGAATATTCTCAGCTATCTAAACATCTGTCATAAAAAAAATCAAGTTGTGTCACAATTAATTAATTGTTTGATACCAATTTCTCAACCAACAGTATCCTGCTCTTCACAAAATTAACTTTTGCTCAAACCGGAAACTCTATTTGCCTTATTGCCTTGCCTCTCCAACGACAGTCAAGATCTGTCCTATGTATCTGTGTGTGTGTGTGTGTGTGTGTGTGTGTGTGTGTGTGTGTGTGCGCAAAAGGTAGTGTCTAACTTTAAAAGCCTAGAGGTGGTTTTAAGGTCTGACCAGTATTTTTCCTCTGACATCAGCTGGTCAGAGCTAAAAGAGCAGAGAGACAGTGAAGTGCTGCTAACTGCTGCCCATGCCACACTCTTCACTTTAATAGAAACACCAAACAAAACACTCCACACAGCTTATTATCAGAGGAGAGTTTAGCACTCTCAGCAACAGCACAGTACAGTGGGGAGAGGTGACTGCTGGCCACACCAGTACACATACGAATGCCCTTTAAATATTTTCACAAGCAAACAAAAGATATTGAGGATACCTGTGGACCCCACCACCTACACACAGATGCACAATCCTTGATAGAAGTATGCCTTATGCAAAAGCTAAATTATACAACAAATATTGTTACTGGATTAAATGCACAACTTGAGCAAAAATTTAGATTTTCTATAAAGCATATTAATTTTAGTGTCACTAAATGCCAGTGGTGGTAGTGTAGCAATGAAAAATGTTAATTATTTAAATTATTGTTGATCTCTGGAAAGAGCACACAAACTATACATCCTTTAATCTACTAAGATTGTATCATTATTATCCTGTCTGATGATGAATTTGGTGTACTATGATAGTATATGAGCAGGTGGGAAAAACTGATGTGCCATCTGTTTATTATATGTTAAGCAAAGTGTCCTAAACTCACCCAAAGATGTCAGGAGATTCTGCCTGTCTAACATATTTAACATTTCTGTCACTTTTGGAAAAGAAATGCTGGTTTAAACAGTGTTTGTCTATGTTTGAATATGATCTGATAAAATGATTTTATTTAAATATCATCATCATATCATTTTATTTGTTGGGGGTTGGGGAAAACAATTACATTTTCAGTGATTATAATAGGCTACATTTACATCTGAGTCTTGTGTCAGCTCTAAACATTTTTGGCCTTTTCTTGCCTTCAATCCATATTTGAAATACTGGAGCAAAGTGGGGAATTTACTCATCGATATTAACTTAATATTATTATTAGTAGTATTATTATTATTATTATATTGATTGCCATCACACACTGTAGATTGCATAAATGACATATTTCACATGCACACAAAGCCCTATAAGAAAGCTGGCCATTCTAAGTTGATGATGTGGATATCCATCCAAATAAACCACCGGCATGGTTTATATATATACATATAGTGATTTGCATTAATGCATTTTTTTTTCAGGCCTAGGCACTGTGACAGTAACAAACAAACACACATTAAACTACATATTAAGATGTCAGTGATTTCGGTGTAACCACATGAATGAAGGAGCTTCCAAAAATATCACAAATACCCAACTTTCTCTATGGTCCACATGGGCAAAATATTTTCTAGCTTGGTAATCAAGATTTTTTTGTGGTAATATTAGAGTGGCAAAATAGAAGAAAAAAATAACAACCTTCACTACAGTAATTTATAAATTATTAATTACTTTTAATTATTCAGCAAGGCAGTCCTGGAAAAAAGTAAGACAAGCATTAAAGGAATGAATTATTCTTTCCACAATGAAACTTGTAGGTGACAAATATCTGTTGCCAGGAAGAACATTTTTTTTTTTTTTATGAAGTATTTGGTATTCTAGCCGTTTGATTATATGGCAATATAGCCATAAGGAAACAACATACATTAATCTCCAAGAATCTCCAGAATGAATCAGTTCCAGCTACTGTGAGATGACCGTGATGTCTGAAGAAGGGCAGGAGCTTGTCATTGCCATGCCATGTTGGTGCTCACTGACTCGTACACTTTGAAAATTGTCAGTTTGACGGTTTCATTTGGTGGGAGTGACAGGGGTGGTAGGACTGAAATATTGCTTGGAAGCTGGTTGTCACATGCTGGTATACCGTGAGGCAAAAGCAACAAATACACCTTTTACAGGAAGTGAAAATAATTCTATTTAAATATAAAAATAAGGAAGTATTTTTGTATTTATTGTTAAACATAATGTGGTACGAAGTATAAGCCAACAAATCTTCGTCTTTGTGTGTATGTGCCTGAGTGGGCAATGATGAATCTATGGCCCATTGTAATCTGTGGTCATCTGCTGAGGTTAAAGGTCACTGCGAATGATGACAGCTCTGGCTTTCCAAAAGCCTCAGATCTGAAGTAGTGCTGATCTGGCTGAAAGGGAGGCTGTCTGGAAGGTGATCTGGCTGTTGTTTTCAATTGCTTGAGAAACACATGCTGATGTGCACATTAGGCACGTGCACACACGTAATCATATCTAAATCACTTGAGGCTGATCACACATTAAAGCTGACCTAGGCGCCTTTTAATCAGTGTTCGGATGTGATATAGTGAAGTGGGAAAAACATGATTACTACTGAAGATAATTCCATTCTATAAGGCCTGCTGGCTAACACACACAATTCCTATACCACACACACCCACACACCTACACACTCAGACAAGCATTGCGCACACAAACTACGGTTCACACATGCTTGTTGTTTATTCCTAGACTTCCTTCTTTTACTGGTGCATCTACAAAACACTGTAGCAGCAGGGGGTAAATCTATTGGTTACAGGTTCGCTATAGGTATAATGTACTACCATGTCACATATGCAAATTACTTTATAGTAACTAGGCACAGACTAAGATGAACAAATGTCTGAAGGAAGGTACAAACTATACAATCTAAATCTGCTACTGATGTGAAAAATGTCTTTATTCTTATTTTATTATTTTATTTACAATGTCTTTATTTGAAAGCTTAAAACAATAAAATTCTAAATTAAACCAACTTTATATTATGATTGACTATTATGTTGTATATCATTTTTAATTATTACCAAATTTATAACCATCTTAATTAATTTAGTACTGCTGTTACTGTATTTTCTCATTGTGTTCAGTGAATTCACCCAACCAACTTACCTGCGCTACACACGAACATCCATCGTTAAATGCAAAGTACTGCTGCACAAAACTGTTGGTTGTGATATCTTAACATTAATATGGGTTGATGTTCCACCTTGTTCTATTGTATGACTGTCCATTGCTTGTTGGTTGCAATGCATCATCCAATATACACTGGAGGATGAGGAGACTAGACATGTGATTCATGTTCTATTTCCTTCTTAACAATCACTTTACGAATGGTTGTCTGCAATCCAGCAAAGCAGTAACACTACTAATCCAATAATGTAATATCAAAAAATCCTATCTATTATTAATTTAACTGAAATTGTAACATAAATTCTGATCTACTGTAGCTTAGCTATAATGTTTTCTTGTGTAGCAATACCAATAACTGTAGAAAAATGGCTTAAATGGCAACTGTACTGTGTGATGCTATTGCTGGACAATTATACATAATTAAATGATTAGGGATATATGATAATTACATAGAGACATGTTTAATAGGAATTGTGATTAATGACCAAGAACACAAAACTGGCATTTAGCAAAATAATGAAAAATGATGATGAATGAAAAATAAATGAAGACTTCAGTAGCTTTCTCCAGCTTTCTTGGTGTCAAATGTGCCATCTGCAACTTACTGCCATACACTGCTCTGTGCGTGTATGGCAGACTTCAGCTTAGTCCATGCCTTAAGAAACTGTTAACAGAAGCCAGTAGGGAAAATGGGACTAGCAAAACAGCACATGAATAGTCAGACAGCTATGTAGTCCGTGTCTTGCTGGAGAGTTAAGAATCGGGTACGTAAGCGGTATATGTTGTGCAGTGCCATGCTGTGTCATCTGCACCTGAAAGAACTACACTTTATCATCTGGCTTCCTGCAGAAAGTTTCTCGCACTGATTTAAGGTGAGAAAAAGGGAACGAAAAAAATCTCTCCTTTAGTTTCACACTACTGTTCTTTTTCTGAGTCAGTATCTTTTTCATTGTGTCGCCTCTTGCCTCCTCAACATCCCAAATGCTTTCTTTTCTGCAAACACTGAAACACCTATAGGATCTCCTTTCAGCAGGGAGCTACAGCCTTGTATTCTTTGTTGTGATTTAACAATGTTCGTCTGTGTGAGCGTGTAAGTGTGTGTGCGTGTGTGAGACAGAACAAGAGCGAGACAGAGAGAGAGAGTCTAGAGGCACCGTCTGTCCTGTGACCTGGATATATACCCTGAGGAGTGCAGTTTTAGGAGCTGCCGATGGAAATTACACACTACACAAACATGAAAACATAAACACACATGGACACATACACTCCGACACACACACACCCTAAATCTGTCTTACAGTTCTTAATGACTGTGTTTCCAAACTGTGTCTATAAATGGATGATCTATCCCCTAATGTGACTGTTATGTAGACCTGTGTATTAATATGTTTACAAGAACAGTGTGATACCATTATAGTTTAATGTCAATGAGATGACCTATAACAGATTAAAAAAAAAAAAAAAAAAAAAAGTATTGCTACTGCCTATAGCTTCCAACAGTGAGTCAGCCTTTAGTACAATTACACTTAAACAGTAAGTGATGTGATAGATGCTTCTGACAGCAATTATTTTGAAAGAAAGAAAAGCTGGGTAGTTAGTATGAGTGGCAGCAACAGCCTACGTGCCACGTACAGAAATTAAAACGTCAAATTTAATCAACAGACATTCCAAGTTGAGTAAACATGCTAAAAAACTGATAATCTATGCACCAAAACTGACACAATCATTAGTTTTCCAAGATGGAGAGCACTGCACAATGACAAGCAACTGAAGAGTGATGTACCTTCAACTCCTTTCCTTCAGGATCAGTGGACTCCCTCCATCATTAGCCAGACAATGTCCACACTAAAGGTCATTATCTCTTATCTATGTTGGGATCTGAAATTATGATCCACTGAATAAGGCAAGTGAACAAGGTAAGTTGGAACATCACTGACAGGTGATGGAGGCAAAGCTTTCAATTTACAAGTTGTTCTACTTTCCAATGTTCACCTATGGTTGTAAACTCCGTGTAGTGACTGAAAGAATGAGATCACAGAGCCGAAATGAGTTTCCTTCGCAAGGTGTCTGGGGTCACCCTTAGGGACAGGGTGAGCATCTGATTATGATGCCTCCTGGACAACCACCTGCAGAGGTACTGAGGGCACTGGGAGGAGACTCTGGGCAGACCAAGAACATGCTGAAGGGATTACGTATTCCATGTGGCCTATGAACACTTTGGCAGCATTGGAGGTCATGGCTTTGAAGAAGGATGTTTGGACTCCATTTACCTTGCTGCCTCCTCCCCCAGACCCAAGTTGCGGTAATGGATAGTTGATACAAGTACATTGTCACATCTTCAAATACAACAGTATCGTGGAGATGCCATATTTCCCTATATGGCCTACTAGTAGTTGTGAGTAAGGATGTCACGGTAAGGACATTTACCCACCAGTTAATACACTTGTGACAACACCGGTGTTACCGATTACACTGGACATTTTACAAGAAAAGATATTCATTGATGACGCTCTATATCTGTAGAGCGCTTACTTTGATCTTAGATCTTTAGATAGATCGTCCTGTTGGTCAACTCTCCTTACTCTCGTCACGTGAGAAGTGAAATCGGACTCCTGCTACTCCGTGCTGCAACTCTGCTGCTGCTGTAAGGAGCAGACACTTTCAGTTTATAATTGTAGGGTCTGTCGTCCGACTAAGCATTGATAACACGCTTAGTATTTTACAAATTAGTTTTTTTTAATTGAATGATGAACATGAGTGCTGATATGCGAAAATAATGGGTTTTATTTCTATAACAAAAAGAAGCAAAAATACGGTGGCGGAAGTGTGCAAAGCCATTGCCTAACAAACTTGAGCTATATTTCAAAATGACCTCATGCATTCATAAACAACCTCCTAACTTTCTATTTACTCCTTCTGCTCCCTCCATCTGCTCATTGTTCCATTGATTCCACCCGATTACTCTAATCTCACACCCTCTCCGTCCGTCTTCCTGTTTTGAACACTTAAAATCAGCATTCATTTAGCTGGGAGCGGGAGTGACACGGACTGGCAGGACTTTTATCTGAAAAGCAGCTATAAATAACTGCTTGGAAGGAAGAAAAAAGAGATGGAGAGGAAAGAAAGAACTAAAGAGAGGGATGTAGGGGGAGTGGGAGTTAAAATAGATCAGCTGTGAGCTGTACAAATATTTGGTAAGCAGAGAGCATTTGGTTAGAAGGAAGTCAAAGACAGAGTGAGGCCAGATGCAGGACAGACTGCAGAGTGCTGCTGAATCCAAAGCAGGCGAGTAGACAGGATGCATTTGATAAAATGTCTGGACAAAACAAAAGCAAGCACATCCCATCGCTCAAAGATGACCCCTCAAACCTTGTGCCTTTACTAAAAAGAAGCAATGCCGATGACTTTATGCATTGACTTCTGGGAGCTGATTTCTACTAATCTATATGATCTAACTGATCTTAAGACTTCTCTAACCTTTAAACCATTCTTCAACAACCTCCACCTCTTTTCATCTCTTCATTCCTCCTCTCTCCCTCCTCCATACGCTGATGATGTGGTTTTAACTGTTGCTGCTGGGGTCCGACTGTATTGGCAAGGAGTTCTGCAATAACATCCATGACCCAGTACGAGATTACAATGTTCGGGCTTAAAATGAGAAGGAAACAGAGGAAGGGAGGGAGAAAAGAGAGAAGCTATAGCTTGTGTGATTAGAGCTGGTAAGACATAAGTCATTTCTAGGTGAGGGTGACTGCAAAGAGTTAAGCCCGACAGGACTTACTGGTGATTATATAGAGCCTAGAGAAGAAAGTAAATGTATGTGTGTGTGTGTGAGTCTTTTGAAGCTTTTACCCAACATCTCACTATTTCTGACAAAGGAAGAACTCAAACGCGCTCTCTAAAATGTGAAAAACTCACACACACGGAACAATCAGTACGCATAGACAATCACAGCCCTGACCCCTTCAGCTATCTTATCTTCATCTCTGAGGCCAGATAATCCACATACGTCCTTCAACATACACACACATACACACACCCTAGAGTTCATGGTGCTTACGTCCTAGCACATGCTGTAGTGATTTTTAAAAGGGCTGGCTTATCAGTCGCCATGTCCGTAAGCTAAAGAACACACTCACCTTAGCCGTCTTTTCTCCCAGTCTGCGTTCTAGTAAACTGGATGGTAATCACTTCATTATACTATAATGTCATATATTCCTATTGTTCATTGCAAATCATTTTAAAACTCTATATCCTGTAGCCAAGGACGGTTTTGCACTGTGACATGAATGTCAAAATCACATTACTGTATGCCTAATTTATGCTTCAGCTGATATCTTATGATTTATTAATGAGAATAGTTTAATTCATCTACTTTTGAAAACTTCTGTACTTTGAATATATTGCTATTCTTTGGGTATGAGAATGAGAGCTGCTCTTCAAAGGTTGTAATTTTAAACAGGTAAAGACTGCAGGTCCATTTCTAAATAGACATATATATATATATATATATATATAAATATTTTTTGCCTGAAGCATTGAAATGTACAGTCCAATCATTATATTTCATTATCCCTGCTCTACTTTGTTTGATCACTGACCAGTCGATCAGAGTGAATTACAAAAAGTTTACTTTACAAAAACATGAGCCTGTATGAGCCCCATATCAATGGAGCTACTGTTTGTAATGGAGACATTTTTTTTTCCCAGCATGAGAACATGTCATTACAAGTACAGTAATTTCACAGTAATTTAATGAGTAAATCCATCCTCCATGAGGCGTCTTTGAAAAAATAAAAAATATAGTTTTGAAAGCTAAACAGATTTACATAAGCCATTTAAGTATGCATCTTGAGTTATTAGGTTCCAATCAATTTCACTTCATGTTCCGCTGGAATACTATTGTTAGTATAATCTTATCAAAACTAGAATGTTACATGACAAATTTGAATGTGGGTAGCAAAAGAAGCAAGTGTTCATGAGAACTGAGAGGATGTGGATTTGGATAAAATCTACGATTCTCACGACATAAATTTCCTGAAACCAGAGTAATAACAATGCAAATGCCATTTGTATGTAACTGTGTGCCTCTGCACCGATGGCTCATGAGGTGAGGCATAGTACTGAAACGATTAGCTGCAGTAGGGTTCAGGGACCTACTTGACAGGATTCCAAGGGGTCCCCTGCCAAGTAAGGATTAGTTTAATTTCAGAAATATCTCATTCATTTACTAGACATTATCTTAAATAAGGTCCTAGAGGAACAACAACTTACACCACCTTGTTGTGTGTATATTCCATAAAGAAAAGATAATGACCGAAACATTATCTACATATTTCATCCTTACGCAAGTAGGGACACCAGTCAGCAAACATTTCTCCTACCTGCCACTGGTGTTGCGGAGGATCGCCAGGGCATCAGGGAAGCCGTCCAGGTTGTAGTCCCCGATGTGCAGGGCCAGGGGATGGCTGAGGCTCCCTGGCATAAAACTCCAAGTAGTTTCTCTTCGCTGGAAATCCGACAGCACTGATACCCACTGCAACACCATCCAAAATAGAGAACAGGAGGAGGGTAAAGGGAAAAAAAAGAATCAGTCTTATTCTACTGAATGTTCAGAATTTTGTTGTTCAGAAATTAGTATCAATACTTAGAAACAGAACAAGGTGAACAAAGGGTGCATTACTAGTTTGAAAAAAGCCACTTGATTAATGATTTTTTTTTCCCAGTAGATTTTAAGAAAACTAAGTCAATTTGAAGTGAAGGCCATTAAACTGTTGATGACATCTGGTGTTGATCATATTGTTGGCTACAATATTGTTTTCACACTGGCATAGTAATGCATGTTTTTACTGTACTTTCCATCTGGCATCTCCGGGCAGGTAGACATAAACACTACAAAATACAATAGATACAAATTGCAATGTACAACAAATAATTCCATATTCACAATTGCTGTGTTGAAGCAATTGAAGTGTTGAAGTGAAATGTTGACTTCACACTACTAAGGTAATACTACTAACTCCTTGTTCAACATAAAATCGGTCTACATCTAGATTTGGATATTTCTGGAACTCTTTGCGAGCAATGGTGCGGGAGACTGACATTACCAACAACAATCCCAACAATCCTCTTCAGTGCATTTAGAGCACTCCAATAATACTCCTCTCTGATGGTCTACTGCTGGCTAGTTTATGGAGCACTTTAACTACAAAAAAAATTTCTAAATTGACTTTTGCCAAATAATAACATGACTGAAGTTCAATCCTAAATTGCCCACCTGACAGCATTTTCTAGTCTTTGTCATCTATAGCTGCCATTCTCAACCAGTGGACTGCAATCCTCAATTTAGCAACTCCTTTACTCGATGTGGGGATATTGTCCCAAAACAAAGCAAAATAGAAAGAGAAACAAATTACCAAAATACAACTGAACTAATCTTAACTAAGCAAAACATAATCAAAGAAACCAGTGTGAATTTGACTTACCAATAACAAATTTCATCTTCATTAGAAATAATCATTTAGCCCAATAATAAACTACTGGGTTTTACAATCAGGTGCTGTGCTGTGTGTGTGCTTATAGCCTGCAGTCTTGCCTTTAATCCCATTCTCTTAAAACATCAGATACAGGTACTGAAGAAGCCCTCCCATTCTTTAAAACAAACACAATGAGGTATCTTTCCCTCATCTTGACAATTCAGATATGAGGTAATAGGGCCCTCAAGGGGGCCTTGCTGTAATACTACTAATGACTGATGTATTCGAAAGGAAACAGTCAAGCTAAAGAGGTACACATAGTAAACAGCAAAAAAAACAGAGAGCGATAGAGAGTGCTTTAAAAGGCCTCTCTGAGACCATTATCACCTCTTGCTTAATATGAATGCTATTTCACTTAGCAGCTGCATCATTTCCCTAACACACTAGCACTGGTTAAAGCTGTGACTCTCCATTTATGTCATAGCATCTTTCTCTCTCACTCTGTCTTCCTACGATTCCACCAAATGCTGGGACTGAATTCAACAGAAAGAAAACGAGCTATTACTTTTCATTTTGCAGAAGTGAATTTTATTGTACTGTAACTGCCCATATATTCCCAGTGAATTCACCTTAATAGAGTTCTAACCAGTGACAGACATGCTGGTCTCCCTGCTTTCATTAGTGCCTTTACAGTGAGTCGTCAGCCAGGGGGACTGTGAATTACATATAATACAAGAGAGGGGCGTGTTATTAGGAGAGACAGAGAGAGAGAATCACAATTCAGATTTATCACCATTCAGAACAGGATGTTCAGTTTGGTACATGAATTGTTTCTGACTGGTGCACCCTATGAACCATGAACCAAATAATTACAGTCTTTATTAGTCTAATACAATCTAATTACAGTCCATGTTTTGCCATATGTGGAATATGTTCTTAGTTGCCAGTTTATTAGGTACACCTAGCAAAAACTAATGCAGTCTAATACAACAGTCCTGCAATAAATCCTTCCTTCATGAAGGTTAGAATGTTCAGTTTTAGTTTAGAAACTGTTTCAGAGATGCTGTTGAACTGTATTGCACTATACAGACATGTTTCTGTTATTTTAGCCTACCCTCACTGATATAAATGGGGTGGACAAACTAATAGACCTGTATCACCTGACTGTGTCTATTAGGCTGTATAGAACAAATCAGGCGCTGCGGCAAAAATGCCAGTCCTCCCATTCATTTGAACGTGGGTAGTGTGCTCAGGCTGCGGAGGTGAGGACCACAGGGGATGCCGGAAAAAAATGCAGCGGCCCTGCAGTAAAAATTTAAACAATCAATTTTTGGAGAAACGCAACCAACATCGCGCGTGGCCAATCACGCTGGCGATCAGACCAGAAGACGCCCAGGTGAAGAAGAACTTTATTTGCCATGTGGCATTGTAGCATGCCACTGTTTACCGAGCAACTGTGAAGATGGAAGAGAGACTGATCGATCACCGCTGTGATGACTGTCAGCTGATCAGCTGTGCAACCCTGCCACGAGGGAATACAATGACGTTAATCGCCATGCAGTCGCTTGGCATTGTATCGCTCTTAATGTTGGGATTTCTACAATCAGAATGGCCATGTAGTGACACTCCCACACAACCCTGTGCTAATCGCCGCAACGCCTGGTTTGGTCTGAATACAGCCTTGAGTTGGAGTAAAAAACACTAGGTGCAAGTCCTTCTCCCCATGGCCTTCAAGCAACCATCTTGCTGAAGATAAAGACAAGGCCTGAAGCAACAATCAATGCCAGAAGAGGGTTTATCACTGTAGGTATGTGATGTCTACAGATGTTTCTTTTAAAATAAATAATGAAAAATAGTGTTTTGCACACTGTTCTCCCCAATGTACTAAAAATACAGTAAACAGTGTACAAAACAACCCATGAACCCCTAAAACATTAGTACGTATCAAACCATTAATTTTGTGTACTGTTATGCAATAAACCAAACACTGAAGCACACACTGGCAAACACGTACAACATCTCCAATCTTCTTATCTATACAAAAATCTTCCTTCCTTCCTCGCACAAACACACTTTCCGTCATCACAAGACTATTTCTTATTGTACAAGTGAAATGTTACAACACTGTCTCAAAGGGAAGCAAACAAGGAAAACATAAATAAAGAAGAGGATGTAGTTGTATAGTTGTATCTATATCTATATCTATATATATCTATATCTATA